>PVJH01005249.1:0-114498 GCA_004026705.1 Nesogale talazaci | reverse complement strand
TATTCCATGTATGTGCCAAAGGGTCTTACTAGAAATAAGGGGCTTAAGTACATTAAAAGAGTAAGACGAGGGCTGAGCCCCGGTGGCATTGTGGTTTTGCGCGGGACTGCGGCCCACTGGGACGGAGGTTCAATTTCAGCTGTGGGGCTGGGCCTACTACTCCCACCACCGGAGAGCAGTGATGCCCAAAAAAAAAAAAAAAAGAGTAAGACGAGAACCCAGAGACTGAAAATAGTCTGGCAGTTATACATTTAATAAGGGCCTGATCTATAAAATAAACAAGAAGCTTCAGCACTAAAATAAAAAGATAAATAACCCAGTTTAAAAAAAATAGGCAGAGGGCTTGAGCAGAGAGTTCACAAAGAAGACATCCAGTTGGCCAACAAGCATATGAGAAAATACTGATGATTATGAGCCGCCCAAGAGATGCAAACCCAAACAACTTTGAGATACCAACTTATACCATTAAGAGCAAAGTTAAAAACAAATATGAAAAAAATGAATGCTGACAAATATGTGAATTGATTGTACCTTTCATTGCTGCTGGTAAGACATCAAATGTGCAACCATTGTGGTGTCATTTCAATAATGGGTAATATCAATCCCATAGAGCATCGTAATCTCTCTGCTGAGTATACAGAAAAGTAAGAGCCATAGCCTGAACATAAAACAACATTTTATGGATTTAGAAATCCAGTGCCTGAGGATAAAATGCCAAGATTATGCAGAAGGTGAATATAATTGGAGTTTGAATGTAGATACCATCCAACCATAAATTTTTCCTATATCTCCAACACCTTGAAGTTGAAGAAGCCCCTGAATTCCATGCCAGCAGAGTAGAAGAGACAAGAAGGTTATCACATTTCATGGTTACAAATCTATAGTGAAAAAACTGAAGAAAGCCTTCTATATTTCAAGGGTTTTTTTTGTGAAAATGTTCATCAGACTGAACTCAGCCTACTCCAACCCTAGCTCTTCTCTCAACTAGAAGATGTACAAGAGATTCAGGCCTAGTTTCTGCTGAGCTTATTCTAAAGTGTATGTGCCAGTGTAGAACTATGTTCCATAGAATTTCCAAGGGCTATAGATGACCCTTCTTGGAAGTAGATCACCCTTCATCTGAACTGCCATCAAGTGATTTTGCAAACCTTTCGTTTTACAGAGGACTGCATTAATCACTTCTACAACCAGAGTAACCATGAGCCAGTGTTGTCTCAATAACAGTGTAGTGCAGTACTTGAGCAAAATCAGTGCTCAATTATGTTTAATTTTGTTATTGGGTGCCCTTGAGTCTCTTCTGACTCAAAGTGAAGCTATGTACAACAGAACAAAACCCTTTTGGCTCCTGCGCTGTCACCACAATTACTGTTTTGTTTGAATCCATCGTTGAAGCCACTGCCTTGGTCCATCTCACTGAGAGATGATTAGTCTCACTCTCTCATCAATGTACCTCTACATCAAGATTGCAACGCCTCAGTTTGTGTTATTTTGTGAACAGAATAGTCTCCTTAGTGAAATTCTTCTGGATATCCTCTTCTTTCTTGAAAACTTTTTTTTCCATTCTGAAGAGTTATTTATGGATCCTCCATATATACATATCATAAAGTATTCATTTCTGTGGCCAAAAATCTTTTGGATGCAACTGTGCCACATTAATTTCCTTTGTCGGTAAGACTATTTTATCTGTTTGAAAAGTCAATAGCTGAGACTTGCATCTTATGAAATTCATCCACCAGTTTATCCTTATCTGAATAATTGATGCCCATTACCACTATTCTTAATAGAAATATCTCAGAGATCCAACAAGATGAATAGAAGAATTCAGTAAAGGGACAGGGTAACGGACACACACTCAAAAAACAATGGGGTTTTATCTATACTAACATGAAGAACTTCAAAAGGGAAACAATTTTTAATACCATTTACAATAACTTACAAAGGACAGAGTACCTTGGAATAAACATTGAGAGGAATGTAAAGGTCTTATTCAAAGAAAACTATAAAATGCTATTGCATGAAGCTCCAAGAACATAAATCAGAAAATATTCCATAATCATAGTTTATACAGCTTAGCATTGTGAAAATGTTACTACCACTCAAGGCAATTCTTAGATTCAATGCAATATCAATCCAAATTCCAATACCATTATTTAATAAAATGAAAACCTAACCACCCAATTTATATGGAAAGGAAAGAGCCCCCAAATAGTCAAGCAATCATTTAAAAAGAAAAAAGAGAGGCCTTACAAGTAACAACGCAATCTGGAACTGGTTCAATGGCAGACACATGGCAAAATGGTAGTAAATGGAGATCCCAGAAATATATCCATCCAGCTATTGGCAACTGATCATTGATATGGTTCACAGGCAATTCAAAGAGGAAGAAATTCTCTATAACAAATGATACTAGCAAAATTGGATATCTATCTGCAAAAACAAAACAAAAAAATTCAGGACCCATGTCTTATACTATACATAAAAACTAACTCAAAATGGACCAAAACCTAAATGTGAAAATAAAACTATAAGATTTCTATTCAATAAATAACAAAAACAAAACTGAGGTTCCTAATTTTGACAAAAATAGTCTATCAAACACAGTGACAAAAATAGTAGAAGACACATCACTGGAACCTCCTAAAATGTGAATGCTTATATTTATGAACAATTTTTACCAAAAGACTTTTTAAAATTTTTTTCCATATTTTCTCTTTCTCATGAATTCTTTTTTTTTAATCCAAAAGACTTTTAAAAGGAAAACCTACATACTGAGGTGTGTGGGAGTCTGAAAAAAAAATCTAAAATATATATGGAAAATATTAACAAAAATAAAAACAATTAAAATGGGGAAAGAACATGAAAATAACTTTATCCAAATAGAACATACAGGTAAAATGGCACTGATTTTAAAGGTCAGAAAATAATATGCTGGTTAGGTGTGGGGAGATTGGAGCTTTTATAGATGGCCAATGGAATGTTAAAATGATATAACCACTATGGAACCACTATGGTATTTTCTCAAAAGAGAAAGAAATAGAAAAATCTTGTGGCCCAGAGAGCCTAGGTATACTAGGGAGTAACCCCCCTTACCCCCCCCCCCAAATCAGAAATAAAAGCTTGGCTGGGCAGAGCTTTTGGAGTACACATTTTTCCCACTAGACCAGCATCAAGCAATTTTCTCTGAGCTAGTGCACTCAGTGGTGTCACCTGGGAAGACCCTTTCTGATCACTGGATTTTTTTGTAAAAGCAGTTTTGCTAGAACCTCTTATTTGTGATTGCTGATTTAAGGGAACAGCACATCACTGTGAAATTTTGTTTCCTTGTCAGGGAAAATGAGACAGAAACTGTTGTGATACTGAACACAGTGTACAAGGAAATGCTATAGGAAGAACTCAAGTCTATGAGAGCTTTCCTGGTTTCAAAAAAGGTGAAATGTTGATTGATGACAAACCTTGTTCTGGATATCCATCAACAGATGAAATGAAAATGTCAACTTGTAGTGTGCTTGGAGCTTGTTCCACCAGTCCATACTATTAATTGAGGAGTTTTTTTTTAGAGGTTTTGAAAAGATAGTGTAACCATATGGGGGCGGGGAGGACTGCTTTGTGGTAGATGGGGGCTGGTTTTGCAACCACGACAATTCACCTGCTCATGTAGCAATCTCAGTGCACCAATTTTTGGCAAAAAAAAAAAAAATCATTCTTCTCTTGCCCTACGCACCTTACTCACCTGACCTCACTTAGTGTGTCTTCTTTTCATGTTTCCAAACAAAGAGGAGTGTGAAAGGACAGTGATTTGATGATGTAGAAGAGGTCACCAAAAAGCCAGGAAGGTGCTGATAGCTATCCAATTAGATGAGTTTGAAAAATGTTTCCACAAATGGAATCAGATATTTGACAAATGGATTCTTTAATGGAGAGTACTTTGAAGGTGATAAGGTTGTTTGGCGAGGGGAGGGGGAATTAAATACATAGCTTTGAAAAAAATTCCAGGTTTTTTTTTTGTACTCCCAAACATATCCCAGAGATAAGAGAAGTGGATATATGCACACCTGTGTTTATGTAGCATTCTTAGCAATAGCAAAGAGAAATAAGATGTCTTTATCAACAGATGAAGGTAAATGAACTGGGATCATACTTATACTGGCACACTATGCAGCCACAAAGAGCAATGACAGCATCTCAAAACAGAACAGGGATGAATCTGGAAGACATTATGCAGAGTGAAATAAGTCATCACAGAGAAGGATAAATAGTGTCTGTTTCCACATTAAAAGTCAAGCATATGTATATGCACAGAAAGGAAAAATTATTTGATGATGATGTGGCAGAGGATGGTAAGGGGACTTTGAAGGAGAAGGAATCATTTCCTAGAGAGCTGTTGTTAGGTGCCCTTAAGTCAGCTCCCACAACAGAACGAAACAGTGCCTGTCCTGCTCTCTTGCTGCATTTATTCCTAGGCTTAAACCCATTATTGCAGCCTCTGAAGGCCTTGGGTGGCCTTCCTCTTTTTCACTGACCCTCTACTTTACCACACATGCTGTCCTTTTCCACAGACAGAAACCATTCTGTCCTGATATATGTTCAATGTGTATAAGACTGAGTCTCACCATCCTTGACTCTGTGGAGCATTCTGGCCATACTTCTTCCAATATAGATTAGTTTGTCCTTTTATTGGTCTGTGTTAGTCCAGGTAGACTATAGAAAGAAATCCATGGAGACTCATGTGTATAAGAAAGGAAATTATATATAAGAGCAATTTTAAATAGAGAAAACATTCCAGTCCAGTCTAGATCAAGTCCACAAATCTGTTAGGAGCGCAAATGTTAGATACCAATCTATAAATTCCTCTTCAGACTCACAGAACACATGCAATGTCACCGAATGCAGGAAAATCACAGACCAGTGGACAGAAAGTCTTGTGGATCCAGTGGCATTATAAGCAGTGGTCTCCACTTGGTTTCTCCAGTTCCAGGGCTATAGTGTAGCTCCATGTCTTGTCAGCAGGAAGACTAATCAGAAAGTCTGTCTGTATCTGGCCACCAGTGAGTTATTATCTTCGTGGAACCTCCTGCAACCTGATTAACAGGCTAGATTCCACTCCTTTGCAAGTTGATGCCATATTATGTATGGTAACTACCAAACAGTCAGCAGTACTTTCAATATTCTTCTCCAACATGGCAATTCAAATGCAATGATTCTTCTTCAGTCTTTCTTATTGAATGTCCAACTTTCACATTCATATGAAAATTCTACGGGTTGGGTAAGGCACATCCCAGTTCTTAAAACAATATCATGAATTTTCAACACGTTGAAGAGATTTTGTGCAGCAGATTTACGCAATGTAATGCATCATTTTATCTCAACTACTGGTTTGATGAGCATTTATTGTGGATCCAAATAAGACAAAAGCTTTTACAACTTCAACGACTTCTCCATTTATCATTTACCTGTTGGCCCAAATGTAAGAATTTTGGTCATCTTTACATTAAGGTGTTATTCATAGTGAAAGCTGCAATTTCTGATCTTCGTCAGCAAGTGTTTCAAGTCCTCCACAATTTCAGCAAGCAAGATTTTGTCATCTCTATATCACAGGCTGTAAATAAACTTTCTTCCAATTTTGATGTCACATTCTTTTCCATATTAGCTAGGTTCTCTGATGATTTCTTCAGCATGTACATTGAATAAGTATTGTGAGAGGATAGCTGATGCAACCCTTTTCTGATTCTTAGCTATGTCGTATTCCCTGTTCCATTCATGTAACTGCCTCTTGTTCCATGTATAAGTTCCACATGAACACAATGAATTAGTCTGGAAGTCCCATTCTTCTCAAGATAATCCATAATTGTAAGGATTCCTTTAGCTGAAAAGTCTTGGCATAGTCAAAAAACATAGGTGACAATCTTTCTAAGATTCTCTGCTTTCAGCCAAGATCCATTGACATCAGCAATGATATATCCCTTGCTCTGTCTTCTTCTGAATCTGGCCTGAACTTCTGTCAGCTCCCTTTCAATGTGCTCCTGCAAAATATGTTGGATGATCTTCAGAAAAGCCGTACTTGCATCTGATGTAAGTGATATTGTTCTATAGCAGCAGTTCTCAACCTGTAGGTCATGACTCCTTGAGGGGGTTGAAGAACACTTTCACCAGGAGTGCCTGATTCATAACAGTAGCAAAAGTACAGTTATGAAGTAGCAACAAAAATAAGTGTATGCTTGGGGGTAACCACAGCATGAGGAACTGTATTTAAGGACTGTGACCTTAGGAAGTTTGAGAACCACTGTTCTATAGTTTGAGCCTCCTGATGTATCACTTTTCTCAGATATGGGTTCAAAGACTAATCTCTTCCAATCAGTTGGCCAAATGCCTCTCTTCAAAATTCTCTGGTATAGATGAATGAATGCTTTCAGTCTATGCCACCTGCATTTCAGTCGGTGCTTCATCAGCTGGTTGAAACATTTCACTTGGTATTCCAGGAAACTTGTTTTTGTCTAACGCTTTCAGCGCAGCTTAAACTTCCTTCAGCACGATTGGTTCTTGCTCATCTGCTACCTTCTGAAATGGTGAAATCCCAACTCCCTCTTTTGGGTACAGTGACTCTGTGGATTATTCCCATCTTTTTGAAGGTATCTGCATCATTCATTATTTTGCCTATAAGATCTTTGAATATTAAAACCTGAGGCTTGAATTTTTTTCTTGAGTTACTTCGAATATAAAATACATTGAGTGTGCTCTCCTTTTTGTTTTTCTAATTCTCTGTCTTTAGACATTTCACTATAATGTTTGGTTTCGTCTTCTTAAGCTGCCCTTTGAAATTTGCTATTAACTTCATTGACTTCATCGTTGCTTCCATTTGCTTAAACTACTCTATGATTAGTAGCAAATTTTAGAGTCTCTTCTCATGTACACTTTGATCTTTCCTTGCTTTCTTTTATTTTTAATGACTTTCTGTTTTTTTTAAAAAAAACGATGCTCTTGATCATCATGTAACTGTCATCAAGTTCCTCAAATCTATTCTTTAGATGTTATAGACATTCAGGTGGGATAGACTCAAAGTCATATTTTGGCTCTCAAAAATTTGTTTTAATTTTTTTTTTTTGCTTTATCATGAACCTATGTATGAGTAGTTGCTGGCCTGTTTCATAGCAAGCCCCTGGTCTGGTTTTAGTTGCTGATATCAACACAAGAACATTTTGTTCTAATAGTTCAGCATTCCATGATGCTCTGCTTCCCCATAAAATCACTGAAGATGAAATGGTGAAATGGATACATAAACAAATGTGGTGAAGAAAGCTAATATATAGTATCTGCGTCTTAAAATCGTGAAGATAAACAAGCGGGCAGTTAGCTGAGAAGCAGCAAAGTCCACATGGGAGAAGCACACCAGCCTGTGTGATCATGTGGTACTGATGGGATCAGGTATCAGGTATCAAAGACCCAGAACTAAAAATCCTATCAATGGATACGAGGGGGAGTGCAGAGTGGAGACCCAAAGCCCATCCGTAGACAATTGGAAATTCTCTTATAGAAGGGTCAAAAGGAAGAGACAAGGCAGTCAGGGTGCAGTACGCACCAATGAAACATACAACTTTCCTCTAGTTTTTTAATGCTTCCTCCCTCCACTATCATGACCCTAATTCTACCTTTCAAATCTGGCTATACTGGAGAATGTACATGGGTAGAGATAGGAGCTGAGAACCCAGGGAACACAGGACACATAAACCCCTTAGGACTGATAATGAGAGTAGCAGGAGTGTAGGGGGTGGGTGGGGTGTGAAAGGGGGAATCTATCACAATGATCTAAACATGATCCTTTCCAAGGGGATGGATATCAGAGAGGTGAGTGAAGGGAGACATCTGTCAGTGTAAGACATGAAAAAATAACAATAATAATTTATAAATTGCCAAGGGTTCATGAGGGAGGGGAAAGGAGGGGAAAGATGGGGAAAGGAGGTGGGGAAGAGGAGCTGATACAAAGTTCAAGAGGAAAGAAAATGTTTTGAAAATATTGATGGCAATAAGTGTACAAATATGCTTGACACAATAGATATATATATGGATTGTGATAAGAGCTGTACAAACCCCCAGTAAAATGATTTTTTTTAAATGGAACCATAGGAATAGTGTGTGTTTCATTGTTGCTATACTGAAGCTGGTTGACTCATCCTTCTTTTGTGACCCTTCTGTGAGGGAGTGTCTCATTGTCTACATATGTATTTGGTGTCTCTTCTCTGACCTCCCTCATTCTCAATAATATGGGTTCTGTTTGTTTGTTTGTTTCAGGTCTTCTGATGCATGTTACCTGATCCTATCATCCCCTCATGATTGCCCAGGCTGATGTACTTCTTCCATGTGAGGTTGTTGTTTCTCTGCTATATGGCCACTTGTTTAACTTCAAGCTTTTAATCCCAGATGCTATATCTTTTGATAGCCAGGCACCATCAGCTTTCTTCATCACATTTGCTTATCACCCATTTTTGTCTTCAGCACTCATGATGGGAGGGTGAGTATCACGGAATACCAGGTTGTTAAAACAAAGTGTTATTGCATTGAGGGAGGGGTTAAGCAAAGATCCAAAGTCTGTTTACTATCTCTGTGTATTGCCATATGCATATACATATATAGGACAATACCTCTATTTTTATGAATTAATGTATTTATATCTGTGCATACCTCTCTCCATAGCTTTGCTTCCTAGATATATCCTCTGTTTTTCCTTTTACCTTCTTCTTGCCCACTATCCCATTTGCCTTTTTTTCTGTCTCTTAGTAATTCTTCTCAAATTGCTATTGCTCCAAAACCCCCAGTATCTCTATATCCTCCTCATTGTTTATTTTTAATTTCCCTATTTGTTCCCCTATCTTTTTTGGGGGGAGCATCACTGCCTCACGTGGTCATGGGCACTACCCAGTGCTGCTCCTGAGAGCTGCCGCTGGATTTGAACCGCCAAGCCCGCGGGCCGCAGTCCACTTACACCACTGGGGCTGAAGGTCCATTGTTCCCCTATCTTTAACGTTGCTTGCTCACCACTTCCATCCTCCTCCTCCTCCTCCAAGTCCCTCTGGAACCATTGGTGCCTTTGCTTTCTTGTAGTACACATTTTTTATCCTGCTTACTGAACATCAAGCCAGCAGCTCTGAGTTAGAGCAACTAGCTGATATTACCTGGGAAGGCTCTTTCTGGTCACTATGGATATTTTCATAAAAGCGTTTTCACCCCAAACTTTTTTTTTTTGGAATGACTGATTTAAGAGAACAGCATGTGGCTGTGAAATTTTGTTTTCTGTCCAGGAAAAATGCTGCAGAAACTGTTGTGATGTTGAACAGAGTTTACAATGACAGCACTGTAGGAAAAGCTCAAATGTATAAGTGATTTTCTGGTTTCAAAAAAGGTGAAATGTCCATTGATGACAAACCTTGTTCAGGATGTCCTTCAACTTCCTGAAAGGAGGAAAAAGTCTACTTGTAGTACATTTGGAGTTCATGCCACCAAGTTAGACTGTTAATCAAGCTTTCAATTTAGAGGTTCTGAAGTGATAGGATAATCATGTGGGACAAAAAAGACGTGATTTGTGGAAGGTGAGGGACTCATTTGCCACCACAACAATGCACCTGTTTACACAGCCATCTCAGTGTGCCATTTTGGGGCAACCCCACCCCCCACAACATGCCTCACTTTCCCATGCACCTTACCTTGCTTTGTGTGACTTTGTGACTGCAAATTCAGAAGAATATGAGAGGACAGTGGTTTGACAATGTAGAAGAGGTGGAAAAAAAGTGTTGGAGGCACTGACAGCCATCCAAATAGGTGAATTTGGAAAATGTTTCCAAAAATAAAATCACATATTTAACAAATGTATTAAGTGTAATGAAGAGTACTTTGAAGGTGATATGGTTGTTTTGTGAAAAAAAATTCAATGCCTAGAGTGTTTTGGGGGGAATCTATTTGGAGGGTACCCCCTGGTATATCTACATGCATAGTGATCCTAGGTACAACAGAATGAAACACTGCCTGATTCTGTGATAGCCTTATAATTATTATTATGTTTGAGTTCATTGTTACTGTCTTGGTGTCAGTCCATCCTGCCCCAGTACTTTACGGAGTGTCATGTTCATTTCCAGGAACAGGTCTTTCCTGATCACCTCTCCAAAGTATGTGATAAGATGTCTTGATATCCTTGCTTCTAAGGAGCATTCTGGCTGTACTTTTTACAAGACAGATTTATTGATTCTTTGGTGGTCCATGGTACTTTTAATACTGTTCACCCTCATCATAATTCAAATCCATTCTTTTTCAGCCTTCCTATTCAGTGTCCAAATTTTCCAGGCTTATGAAGTGATTAAAAATACAATGGTTGGGTCAGGCATATCTTATTCATTAAAGTAACAAGCAATGGATTTTGAACACTTTAAAGAGAATTGCCTAGCAAATTTAGCCAATGCAATACATCATTTGATATCTCGTCTGCTGTTTCTATGAGAGTTGATTGTGGATCCATGCCAGACAAAATCTCTACAATGTCGATCTTATCTCCATTTACCACAATTTTGCCTACTTGTCCACTTGTGAGAATTTTTGTTTTCGTTATATTGAATTGTATTCAATAGTAAAGGCTGCATTCCTTGAAGCAAGAACTTCAAGTCCTCTTATTTTTTATCAACCCAGATTGTGTCACTTGTATATTCCAGGTTATTAATAAGCCATCCTCCAATCCTGATACCATTTTTCTTCCAGATTGTGGTTCTCTACATGGAAAAAACTTTGGATATCCTTGAGAATAGGAATTATTTCTAGAACACATAATTACGCACATGAGAATCATTCATGGATCAAGAGACAACCATGCAAACAGAACAAGGAAATAGTTCCTGGTTTAAAATCAAGAAAGGGAGCTGAGCCCCAGTGCATAAGTGGTTGAGTGCGGGAGTGTGGCCCGTGGGCTTGGCAGTTCAAATCCAGCAGCAGCTCTAAGAAGCAGCACTAGGTAATATCCAGGATCACCAGAGGCAGTGATGCCCCCCCCCAAAATAAAAGTAAAATAAAATCAAGAAAGTTGTGCACCAGGTTCCATTGTCTTACCATAGTTATTCAATATATATGTTGAAAAAACTATCATAGATACTAGATTAGATGAATAAGAATGTGGTACTATATATATATATATATATATATATCCATATATAACTTAAAAGACTTATGAAACAGATATACAGAAACTTCTTAAATATCTCCAAACATCTTATGGGATTGGTTTACTGGGTTGAAAAACATGAACCATCGTTTCATGAGACAACTTGGTCAACTGACATAGTAAAGTTCGTTCATAACACTTAAATTCGACATCGGTTTGATGAACTCAAGGCAAAAATAAGAAAAATCACTGTCATTACATCAATTTCAACTCATTACAACCCTATAGGATGGAGTAGAACCATCTCTGTGGGTTTTTGAGACTGTAAATCTTACAGGAGTAGAAAGCTTCATTTTTCTCCCATGGAATGGTGGTTTAGAACTGCTGATTTGGGGATTAGAAATCAATTCATAAGCCACGGTGCTATCAAGGCTCCTTTTGTTGGTGAACTAGGCATCTTAAAATCTTTTAAACAATCATCTGAGACACAAGTATCCATGTCTACAGACTTAGAAACAATGGGAATTTAGGAAGCCAAAGGCTCAAAAAAAAAAAAATCCTAGCCTATAGAAGTACTATCCCACACTTACCAAGGTCTATCTCTTCTGAGTCCAGAAAAGATACACTTAGCTTGACTTGCAGTACTGATTCCTCTTACCATGGATACCCTAAAAGGTTCTGGATGAAATGGGTAGAAAATGTAGAACATAGCTCCAATTCCTTAAAATGACCAAACTCACTGGGCCAATAAAGACTGAAGGAATCCCTGACAACATAAATGTCAGGGCCATTCCATAGTTTACTATGGTCTGAAGCGTCAAATGCCTCTCCATATTCAAGCAAACATCTTTCCAGGATTCTTTTATATGATCCAACATCCATCCGATTGGCATCAGCAATCACATCCCTTGTTTCACATCCTCTTCTGAACACCATCTAAATCTTTGGCAGTTTTCAGCTAAAATACTGCTGCTGCCATCGTCGCTAATACTTTTCTATAGTTAGTTCACCTCGTTGGGTCATCTTTCTTTGAAGTAGGTACAAATATGATCTCCTCCATTCAGATGGACAGGCAACTCTCTTCCACGGGTCTTGGCCTAAATGAGTGAGAGCTTGCAGTGCTTTGTCAAATTGTGGAAACATTTCAGTTGGTATTCAATCACTTCCTGGAACCTTGATTTTCTCCATGCCATCAATAAAGCTTAGATTTATAGATAGACTTGCGAAGAAAGGAAGTCCCAGAACACTTACATTTGTTCATGCAGATGCTGTTCGCAAATCAAGAGGCAGTTGTGCGAAGAAAACATAGCAATACTATATAGCTTAAAATTAAGAATGGTGTGCATCAGGGTTGTGTCCTCTCACCATACTTATTCAATCTCTATGCTGAAAAATAATCAGAGAAACTGAATTGCATGTAGAAAGGCTTATTAACATACTTCAATATGCTGATGACACAGCCTTCCTTGCTGAAAGTAAGGGCTTACAGTACTTGCTGCTGAAGATCAGGAGCCTTGCCTGAAACATGAGTATAGCTTAGTATTAAGAATATCAGTATGGGGACTGAGCCCCGGTGGCATGGTGGTTGTGCGCGGGACTGTGGCCCACTGGGATGGAGGTTCAATTCCAGCAGTGGGGCTGGACCTCCTGCTCCCACCACCTGAGGGCAGTGATGCCTCCCCCCCCCAAAAAAAAAGAATATCAGTATGATGCATACAAGTTCCCACTAGTTCCTGAAGCCTTCCACCCCGCCCCCCAACCATCATGGTCCCAACTCTACCTTGCAAATCCAGATGGACTGGAAAAGTCACACTAGCATAGAGGGGAGATATGGGGAAATAAGGATGGATGGGCCCCTTCGGGCCAATGATTAGATTGGAGATACTGGAAGGGTAGAGAGAAGGGGGGATAGAGAGACAGAACCAACAGCAAAGATACATACACATGCTCCTATTTGAAGGACGGGTATCAAAGGAGTGGGTTGGGGGAGAGGTCGGGTAATGTACGATATGACAAAACAATAACAATGTATAAAGTTTTGAGGGTTGGTGGGGAGGAGAGACATGGGGAAGAGGGGAAGGAATAGAAAAGCTGATACTAGGGGCTTAAGGGAAAAGCTGGACGATTGAAGAACAATAATAGAAGTGGACATGTGAGGGTGCTTGACGAGTATGCTTATTTATGTATTGTGAAAAACGATGTATGAGCCCCCAATAAAATGATTGAAAAAAATGAAAGAAAAAAAAAGCAAAAAACAAAAAATAAATAAATAATAAAAGAAAAACCTGAAGAAAAAAAGGAATATCAGTATAAGAAAAAAATTCTTCCCTCTGGACCAACAGTTAACAACATAATAATAAACGAGAAAGGTCGATGTCAAGAATTGTGTCTTGCTTGCATCCACAAGCAACACTCATGGAAATAGCAGTTAGGAGATCAAATTGCATTGAGAAAATCTACTGCATAAGATCTCATGAGAGTGTGGAAAGGCAAGTGTGTATTTTGAGGACAGAGCGTAACTAGAGGACCCACCCATAAGATTTCCCATTGCCTCATATGCATGTGAAAGTTAAACCTTGAAGACTGAAGAAGAATCAAGATGTTTGAATTGTGGTGCTGGCTAAGCATATTGAAAATAACATGGATTTCCAAAAGAGGCAACACATTTGTCTTGGATGGAACACAGCCAGAATGCTCATTAGAAGGTAGAGTGCTGCGACTCTGTTGTAGGTACGCTAGACATATTATCAGGAGGGACGGGGCCCTGGAAAAGCACACTGTGCTTGGCGGTGCCAAGGAGGAAACTCTCAGTAAGATGCTCTGGCAACAAGGGGCTCAAACCTAAGAACAAGTGTGAGATGGGCCAGGGCCGGGGGGGCTTTTCATTCTGTTGAACATAAAGCTCCTCTCAGTGGGAAAGGCGTCAGCAGCACCTCACAAGAACACCAGCAGGAGTCGGGCATTCCTCCTTCCTAGGAATCACCTTTGCTATAAAAACACTACTGCATTCTCTCTATCCGAAAAGCAGATTGTGATAGATCAGCGATCTTTCTTCTTCCGAAGAACTTATTTTCTTGATCAAAGCTAATAGCTCCTTCCTTCTGGACACACAAAAAGACCTTTCCACTTTCAATACACCTATCATGAGACCATATTCCTTAACTCTTTTGTCCATGTTACCAAGTTGACTACTCGAGGGTCTGCCACATAAAAAATGCCCCACCCAGGCATCTACTTTCTCATTGACCCATTTTCCAGCTAAATAAAGAATAGGTTAACCACTTAGAAATGAATGGATTCACAAGATGGACGTTGCCTTGGTGTCTCCAATACAGTATGGAACACAGTAGCTCTCTAACTTCCACTTTGGGTTGGACTTTACATGAATAAGAAATATACACCCTTTATGTGAAGCCTATAGGATCCCTGATGATATAATGATGTAGTATTCAGCTATGAATAAAACACTGTAGGGGAGAACAACCTGGTAATCTTGTCCCATAATAGGAAACTGAAGTTCTGCTCTGTCACATTGGACCATTTGAGTAAAATATATATATATATATATATATATATATATATATATATATATATATATATATACTTTCTACGGCATTGAATGGATTCTACATGCTAAGCCTCCAATATACTATTTAATATCAATTATAACAAATATAATTTCCATAGCTTATGCACGGGCTGATGCACAAAGTGAAGCAGAGAAAGAGAACAAAATTTTGCTTGTGTGACAATTCATATGTGAGTGTCTATCATAATTACTTCCAAATAACTCTTACACAAATAATGACAAGTCATGTGACAAGGTTACCCAGGTTTCTGGCTGTGCTACCATAAATTTTTATGTAATACACGACACAGAACAAGCCAGCAGACAGGCTGTATTTGACACAGTTCTCTGCAACTTAGACTACTGGCATTACCTAGAATTTCTAGGATGTGGAATTGATTCTCCAGGGCCCACATATCATATTCTTATCAATATAATTTTAAGATTTGATTTGTAAAGTCAATAGTAAGGTAAGTGGTTATAAAAATGCCATTATCAGTTTACAGTTGAGCACTGAGAAACAATGTCAACCTGTACCCAAGATTCCACTTTGTAGGGTAAATGAAGAGGCAGTGGTCCAAATGTCTCAAAAAAATGACATGGAAATCATCTTGGATGCAATGTTGTTTGGGGTGTGTGAGAGAGTGTCCTCAAAATTTCCTAAAAGGGTCATTTTCAAATGAAGAACTGAAACCTCTCAATAGGTAACTTTCAAGTTACTGTAAACCTTTCTGACACCTAGCATCACCATCTGTGGCAGCAGTGTGCTCCGTGGAGCTTTGCATGGCTGATGTGTTAGAAGTGGGTCCCCGTGTTCTTCTTCTGAGGTATCTCGAACTAGGAAGCTCTTTGCTATGGAGTTGATGCTGACTCATCGCCACCCCTAGAACAGGGCAGAACAGCCCCCAAGCGTTTCTGAGATCGTAACTTTTTACAAAAGTACAAAGCCCTCTCTTTCTGTCTCAGACAGGTCGTTGGTTTCAAACCATGCACCTTATGGATTGCAGCCCAGTGTATAACCTCCACACCATCTTTCAGATGTCTCTAGATGGAATCAGATCTAGATGGACTAACATTTTGGTTAACACTAGAACTAGTAAACCATTTTCACCATTCTGGCACTGCATCTGTGTATTACAGGATCAAAAAAAGCATGAATCATGAGAAATCAACATTTTTAGAGTGAAATAAGTAGGCCTGAGTGTTTGAAAAAGAAATATTTCATCCGAATAAAATTAATATGTATCAATTGATATCACTTATGGGGATTTCAAACCACTAACTTCTGGAAAAGAAATCCTGTTGGCACACGAAATTAAGCATAACATTTGAACCACAAGGTCCAGAACTCAAACCTCCCAGCTGCTTCCCAAAAGAAAGACAGTCTGCTCTTGTAAACATTTACTGCCTTGTAAACCCTTTGCAACAGTTCTTCTTCATCCTTATAGAACTGTTATGAATCGATATTGACTCTAGAGCAGTGGGTTTACATTTGGGGTTTATACCTTTTTGAAATACAATATGCTCTTTTCATATGCATGAGATCACACCAAATCTCATGACCCACTAACAAAATACAGGCTCCCCTTGATCCTCATCCTGGTCCTGCCATGTAAACCAGCGAGGTGCAAGTACGAGTTCAGTTTTAAATCAAGTGCGAGAGTTGATGTCTCTCTCAAAACTTGTTAGCAAAGAGTAGTTAACCCAGAAACTATACAAGTAATGGAAACAATATGAGACCTAACAGCTCATCAATTGCCAAAACTAGCAAATAATCAAATTCTGATCACAAATACCGGCATAAATAAGCTGACACCCTTTACCAGCTTAAAAGCTGTCAATATATTTCTTAAATCCTTTGTCTCCACTCATTTCCTGACCAAATCTTGGCAACGAACTGATTCACAAAATTTTATGTTGTAAAGCGATTGAAATATTACACAGAAGAGAAATTCTCCAATTAGGAAGAGGGGAAAATATCACCTCCTGAAGGTGTAAGGCTTACTAGAATCTGGGGAAATGAAGATTTTTAAATATATATCCATTTCTAAAGTGACATATTGGACACAGGTGAGCATTTTTGCTTTCCAAGAACAAAATACACACAAAAAAAATATTCTGAGAAGTCCTCATGGTTGGTGGAGAAATATTGACATCCTTTGGGGGAACTAGCATGATTGTCGAGGAGGAGCATACCTGGGTCTCGATCAAGAGATGAAAAGGTAGCATATGAGATGGTGGTGCTGCCCAAAGGGTCATTAGTGGAAAGAGAAGAATGGCTAATGAAGGGTAATATTTTTGCTTATTTAATACTGTACTCATTCATTCATTTAACTCAATAAAATACAATGGAACATCAAACTGTGCCTAAGATGGTGAGTGTTTGGGTAAACAATGTGAAGCAAGCTCCAATAGCAATCTTCCAGGAGTTCCTATTCCACACCTAAAACAGAAGTGCACATGATGAGATTTGTTCTATAGAAATACACCATAATCTTATTTCTATGAGGTACAATCAAGTCAGTTCTAACTCACAGAAACCTCATGGGACAGAGCAGAACTAACCCATGGGGTTTTGTTGACTGTAATCCTTAAGGAAACAAATCACCTTCGGAGCTGTTGGTAGGTTTGAATCACCAAACTTTTGGTTAGTATTCAAGTATGTAACTACTCCAACCTCAGTGTGCCGTGTAGTAATTCTGTTGTTACCATCGTTGTTAAGTGCCATTGAGTGTATTTCAACTCATAGTGACTCTTTGTAAGACAGAACCAAACAGTTCCTGGTCCTAAACTATCCTTATAATGGCTGTTATGTTTGAGCCCCTTTTTAATCACCTCTTGGTGAATCCATCTCAGTGAGGATCTATTTCTTTTTCACCGATCTTCCACTTTACCAAATATGATATGCTTTCCCAGGAACTGTTGTCTCCTGATGATATCCAAAATACACGAGACAACAACGGCCATCCTCATTTTTTCATGGAACATTCTGGTTGTACTTCTTGCAAGATTGATTTTTTTCCTCCTTTAGTAGTGCACCAGTATTCCTAAAAGAGGTAAAACTTGCCACAGAGTATAATTGAAGAAGGCTTCTCCAACCCCCTCACTATCATCTTCATGATCATTACTAACTTCCCATGAGCCAGACATGATGTTAACTATTTTCACTGATTCTGTGACCTGCAGCCTCTAAAATGGTCCCTAATGGCCCTGCCTCCTGATATTCCCTCCGGTGTAAAACTTCGCATCGAGTTATTACTGGTCCAGTGACCTGGTTTGTTTGTTTTTTTCCAATTTTTTTAAATTAAAAATCATTTTATTGTGGGCTCGTACATCGTTTTTCACAATACATATATAAACATACTGTGCCAAGCACTTTCACATGTCCACTGCTGTTATTGTTCTCCCATGATCCGCTTTTCCCCTTGAACCCCTGGTACAGGCTTTTCCATCCCTTCTGTTCTTCCTCTGCTCTCCCCTCCCCACCAACCCTCAATACATTATTATTGTTCTGTCATATCTTACACTGCCCGAACTCTCCCCCAGCCCACTCCTTTGATGCCCATCCTTCAAATAGGAGCTTCTGTATATATCCTTGCAGTTCACTCCATCTCTCTACCCAACCTTCTCTCCACCCTTCCGGTAGCTCCAATCTAATCACTGGCCTGAAGGGGCTCCATCTTGGTTTCCTCATATGTCCAGCTTCCCTCTATACTAGTGTACTTTCTCCAGTCCATCTGGATTTGTAAGGCAGAGTTGGGACCATGATGGTTGGGGGGAGGAAGACTTCAGGAACTAAAGGAACTTGTATGCAACATTGCTGTCCTGTTGTCCCTTGACTGGTCTGTCTCCTCCCCTTGACTCCCCTGTAAAGTGGTGACCAATTACGTGCCAGTGGGACTTAGGATCCCACCCTGCTCTCCCCCTGATTCCTGATGACTTGGTGCTTGTTCTTTGATGCTCGACACCTGCTCCCTACGGCCCTCTTGATCACACAGGCTGGTGTCCTTCTTCCATGTGGGCTTTGCTGTTTCTGCACTGAATGGCGACTTGATTATCTTCCGGTCTTTGAGATTCCAGACATTCAATCATTTGGTAGCTGGGCACCATCGTTTCTTCCATTTGTATCCATTGCCTTTGTATCCATTTGTTTGTATCCATTTGTCTTCAGCGATTGTGTTGGGAGTCAATTGGTCCATTGATTTTGATTTATGCCTGATACCTGATTGTTTCAGCATCTCATGATCACACAGGCAGGTGAGCTTCTTTTATGGTGGATTTTGTTGCTCCTGACATTCATGGCTGCTCATTTATGCTCAAGTCTTTAAGACCCCCGATGTTATAACTTTTGTTTTTGTTTGTTTGTTTTATTTTGTTTTGGGGGGGTAATCACTGCCCTCTGATTATTGTGGGAACTACCCAGCACTGCTCCTGAGAGCCGCCGCTGGATTCGAACCACTAAGCCCGTGGGTCGCAGTCCCGCACTCAACCACTTACGCCACTGGGGCTCAGCCTGATGTTATATCTTTTGATAGCTGGGCATCGTCAGCTTTCTTCACCACTTTTGGTGATGCTCCCACATGTCCTCAGTGGGCGCCTTGGGGATGTGTGCACACAGTGATATGTGTGTTTTTTTCCCCCGTTTGATGACTGTTGCCTAGATCTTACACCACCTTGTGGCCACGATGGCTGGTGTGCTTCCGTGTGGGTGTAGTCCTTTCTCAGGTAAGTGGTCTATTGTTTATCTCCAGACTTTTAAGACCCCAGACGATATACCCTTTGATAGCCAGGCACCAGCACCTTTCTTCACCACATTTGCTTTTGCACCCATTTTACATCTGTGATTGTGTTGGGCCAGTGAGCTTCATGGAATACCAGATTCATAGAACAAGTGTTCTTGCATTGAGGGAGCACCTGGATGTGGGTCCAAGGTCCACTTGCTACCCTAGTATTCGACCTATAGATATGTTCTTAAATTTATTCCCTCCTTATAATGATACTTGTATCTATGTAAGAACATACCTATGTTTAGACCTCTGCAAGTGCCCTTTGCCTTCTCACTCTTTCCTCCATTTCTTTCCATCTCCCTCCTGTCCCACCATCATGCTCCACCTCCATTGGCTTTTCAATGTGTGACCTGGTTTTAAAGTGAGGGTATGTCATATCTCAGAGTAGATGACAGAAAGGCTCAGGTTACCATTCCTTTCCCTTTCCCTCTCCTTTCTTCTTCTCTCCTCTTTTTTCCCTTTCCTTCCCCTCCTCTTTCCCTTCCTGTTCTTCTCTCTCTATCCCCCTTACTCTGGAAGAATTCAGCTGCCATACGTGTGTAAGCCATTGGAGATATTTAAGTCCTATGAGCTAATAACCAGTGAGTACCTTGGTCTACCTCTCCATCTAGCTTTGGAATGATTATAGAAAATTCAAATGGGCATTGAGCTAATGACCTTGTACAATATCTTGAGACAGAAGCTCTTAACTAAACATCCAGATTCTTCACACACACACACACAGCCACCCAAATGTGAGATTATGAATGTGTTGTTTAAAAGCCATTGAGTTGGTTCTGACTCATGATGACCCCATGCAAATAACACTAGGCTGGGTCTAAAGTGTTTTCAATGCCTGCTTTTCCTGGAATAGATTACCAGACCAAATGACTGCTAAAAATATTGGAAAGTAAAATCTGATTATAAGAATCTGACTGAATCTCACTTGCACTTATGTCCTCTGGGAACAACTAGACAATCCTGGAGGTGTGTAATTCTACAAGTGTTTATCTAATAAGGAGTAGAGGTAAGGCCTGTGAGTTCTGGTCCCTGACTCCCTATCTGGGAGCGGGCACAGCCCCTCCGAAGCAGGGGTGGCCCATGTTTTCTGAACATAGAAGGTCTGTAGCAGGGTAGAGCACTCCCTCGGGGCTTTTCCATTACGTTTCTTGTTTTATTACTGGAAACATTTTCTTCTTTGCATTACAAGGCTTAGAATTTCTCCACATGTTGAAAGCCTTCCCATTTCCTTCCCTCTCACAGGTTATCATGGATTTTTTCCTTTCCTTTTTTATTGGCATGTAATTCACGTATCGTACAACAGCCCTATTAATAAGAGTTGTGCAATCGTCACCACAATTAATTTCAGAACATTTTCTTCTTTTTTGTAGTTATTGTTGTTAGTTCCCTGCTTCCTCACAACTTCCCCTCTGACATCCCTAGATAATTATTAATCCAGTTTTTCTCTCTCAGATTTACGTGTTCTGAATTTCATATATAGAAAAAACTACAAATTACAAATAAGAAAGAAAAATAACCCCCCCAAAAAAATGTCAATATAAGACAGAGAAATGCCACAATTGAAAAGAAAGCAGAAAATACTAAAACAAACACATTTGAAAAGGGAGATAAAGTGTTACATTTTAGCCTAACACTATCTGCCATAATAGACTTTATAATGTGCTCTGTTTAAAAGCAAGGCTGGACTATAGTCAAAAGGGATTCCCCAGAAGATGAGTCCATTTGGGAACCTTACAAATATATATGCGCCTTCGATTGTCATTTATAGAATTCTGCAAACTGTGTTCAGAATTCAAGCCCTGATACAGTTCGCTTCTTCAAAGTTAGGTCTTATATTTTATTACCATTGGATCACACAGATTGGTAGGCTTTTTTCATGTGGACTTAGTTGACATCTTATTTAGATGGCTGCTTGTTGTCAAAGAAACCTTTGAAACCCACACACAGTCCTTTCTAATTGATGGGCATCATTTGATTTCTTCACCTCGCTTTTCTATAGCTTCAGTGATCATCCCATAAGAGTAAGTATTGAATAGACCCCTGGTATAATGTGGCAGTCATATGCTTATGTTAATTTTATAATTGAGATGTAGGGGTGTAGCCTAGCCTGATAATCTGGAGATAGCCATTGAGTGACCAATAGGCCTCTATGTGGGCATGGCTTTCTCCTGAGACTTCTGGGAAATCTCACAATATTTACCTTGTGAAGATGAGAATCTTCCCCAGTTGTTGGGAGTTAGTTTCAGAGATGATTAATCACGGAAAAGAAAAGATGCAGCCTCCGAGAAGTTGGAGGAGCTGGCGGAGAAACCACATGGCTTTGCTCTGATGGAGCCAAAACTCTGAAGCTGGAGCAGCCACATGGAGACCTCTGCCAGTGATGAGTTGCTTCTGCTGTTGATGGACTCTGAGCCCTGGAAGCAAAGAGCCATGGGGAGACCCCTGCCAGCACCAAGATTCTGCAACCACTGGCCTATGACTTCATGAGTCGGAAGAAGAATTTATAGACTGATTTTGGGCATATGGGTTAATATCGGACTTATGAATTTGAACTGGACTGGGCTGAGATGCCTACTTGGTGTCACATTCCTTTTGTATATAAACCCTTTTCCTTATACCTATATGCGTGTCCATGAAATTTGTTCCTCTAGTCTACCCAGACTAACACATATAAGAATTAATTCTTCTTAGATTAGGGCTACAATTAAGTGTGAGCCCAAAGTCCATTCACATATCTATGGTTTATACATGTCCCTGACTTATTATAGAGACAGCATTCTCATTTTATTGGAGAACATTATAAATTGGCCTCCTAGGGCATAAGGTAATTCTATAGTACCATAGTTTAGCCAGTGATGTAGAATCTAAAACACTGCTGTCATGTCTTTTCATTTAGTACATGCTTTTCTCCCTACAGCTTGTCTCCACAAGAACAATGTTCTGAGCTTCTTGTGGTGCAGAAGGACTTCTACTATCCTCATGATTCTAAAGGTGCTTCGACTATTTTGAGCAGAGACAAATGGTAAAACTCTCATTAAAATCTACCATCAATGATTGGACCTGACGTGGAATAAATATTATCTTTGAATTTTGTCTGGAAAAAAAGATTTAATAGGTGAGTTTTTCTTGTATAAATAAGTAAAGCTTCTCTTTTCACCAACCTCTGTGAATGTGGTTCCTCTCTCATGACACAAGTCCCTGCATGGTGCAAATGCTGCTAACCCAAAGATTAACCTTTTGGACAACCTTCAGTTGTCACAGAAGAAAGACCTGGTGATCTACTTTTAAAAAAATCAGCCCTACAGAGCACAGTTCTACTCTGACATGGGGTTGCCATGATTTGGGATGGATTTGAAATCAATAAGTTGGTTTCCTTATAATCAAAGACCCATCGCCCATTAGATAGTTGGAAGAGAGCTCAGCACCTAGCACTCAGTCTGACACATGGCAGTTAACGAATTTGTATAGATAGAACTGAATATACAAAATATACCTTAATGCCTTTGAGTCAAATATGACTCATATTGATCCTACATAGGCTTTTAAAGGTTGTCCATCTTTACAAGAGCAGATTGGCTCATCTTTCCTCCTAGGAATGGCTGGTGGGCTTGAAATAGCTACCTTGAAGTTAATAGCTCAATACTTAAGCAACAGTGCTTCAGGGCTTTCTCTTTCCACCCTGCCATCAAGCCAATTCTGACTAATTATCATCCTATGGATGAGGATAGAAGTTCCTCAGCATAACCCACCATATCACCAGGGCTGCCTTACACCAAATATAGATTGACCCACTTTCTAAGAATTAGAGCACAACACTAAAGTGAGACTGAAAAGATGTTGTTTCAGAAGTGATAGGGAGACAACAAATATGTCAGAAGAGATATTAGACAGATTTAGTCAATAAAATCATTTCTGTATCAATATATATTACGGATGGTAGTGATTAATATTGATCTGTTATAAATCTATAAAATAACTTATGCATATTATTTTTTTCTTAAAAAGATGGAAATATTTTTTGTTGAGTTCCAACATATATTTTAGGGAGTGCTGGGGCATAATGGGTTCAAACCCACCAGATTCTCTGTGGGAGAAAAGTTTATTGCTCTAATATAGGTGTACAACTTCAGAAATCATAGGCTACATGGGGGGTCTCTGTCTTTTGGGGTGGCATTACTGCCCTCTGGTGGTCGTGGGAGCTACTCAGCCTTGCTCCTAGAGAGCTGCTGCTGGATTTGAGCCGCCAAGCCTATGGGCAGCAGTCCTGGGGGGTCTCTGTCTTACAGGGTAGATATGAGCCAGAATTGACTTGATAGTAGTGGGTGCTTTATGTCATTGCAGTCCTTAAGTGGTGTACACAGTTAACATACACATTTACTAACCAAAATTTTGGTACTCAAGGCCCCTTGAAGTGCCTCAGAAGAAAGGCCTGGTGATCTACTTTAAAAAACTTTGCCATCATAAACGTTTTTGTTTTTTTTTTGGGGGGGGGGGCATCACTGCTCTCCGATGGTGGGAGTCGGAGGCCCAGCCCCACTGCTGGAATTGAACCTCCGTCCCAGTGGGTGGCAGTCCCACGCACAACCACTACGCCACTGGGGCTCAGCCCGCCACCATAAACTTCAGAGTAACTTTCTACTGTGACACAAATGAATTCAACTCTACAGTGACTGCTTTATATTTCATTAGCTTGTTTGGTTTCTTTCTAACATAGTAGGATTAGAAAAGTTCTTGTTTTCTTATTCGTTGTTTATTTTCTCGCACATATGTCTAGGTACACACATGTACACATACATGTCACTGAATGTATACTTTATAAAGGCAGATTTATTATCAACTATATTCACCACCTTTCCTTGATTTCTACTACAGGTCTGCTGCACTGCGGCCTTGTAGGCTGATTTATAAATCTGTCTTAAATGGCTGAAAAAATTATATCTCTTTACTGCCAGGTAAGTAAAGGTAGCTCTCACTTAATATGATGAATCTAGAGTGCAAATCTCAAGGCAAAAAATATTACAGCATCACTCATCTCTCTCCACCCCTCAACGATACACACTTATTATTTAAGAACCAAAATAAGTACTTCTGTGTTGGGCCTGCATTTTGCAGACTCTTCCCTTTTCCAAACACGGGTGGATGCTTAGGAAGCCTAGCACTAAATGAAGCTGAAGGATAGGTAGGTTTCCTGGAACAGAAGGGTGAGTGGAAGAATATGTTGAGTCACTCTCTGCAAGCCCAGAGCATGTGCTTCTTAAGAGAACTCATATTTCCCTGATGGATAGACCCCGTGCCAGTCAATAAAGGAGATCTGATGAGACTTTAATTTGAAGTGACATTTCCTGTTAAGGTTCCTCTCAATCTTAAGTGGAGCCACAGATAACAGGAAGAAAATAGAAAAAAAAATTATAAAACTGAGGAGACCACACTTGTTCTCCACTCAAAGAAGAAAAAAATTGACATTCATCTTAAATTACCTAAGAATTCAGACTTAAGCTCAATTTGCTGTAAGAATTGTATCCAAATCTGGGATAGCTCCATTCCTTTTATTTGGGTTCAATTTTTTTTCTACTTCTGGTTTTTATTTTTAGCAGTGCTTCAATTATTTTAAGATGATAATAATCATCAGACTTTTTCAATTCTGAATTAAGTTGAGCAAGGCCAACAGTTCTCTTTTTCAAAGTCTTCAATATCCCAAACTTTCACAGCCCCACATTCTGCTCCCAAGACATTAACTCTAATTAAGCTAATCAAACCCATACACAGTTGTAAGAATAAAAAGTACTAAAGAACAAGACGACTCTATGAGAAACAGATATTATACAATGAAAATAAAGCGAATTCTCCAGACTTCTTTAACTACTGTTCCATTAAATACATTTATTTTTAATGGGCTTTGATCTCATTTCACTTCATAGACTAAGATGTTGTCATTAGAGGGATGAATTACTTCCTTTAGGCTGACCTCATTCATATTCCATACCAATAGCCAGTCCTATTACAACTGTAATTGAACATAATCCAGTTATAATTTTTATTTCAAAATATAATATGATCCCTCTGTACTTGACAACCAAATATACACCAAGGCCAGCAAAAATGCAAAGATTTCCATTGGTATGAATCAGAACAAACTGTCTCTATGAGTTTATTGGAGAAAGTGGTGTCTGAGAAAATGGAAATATCAGCTTTCTGTAACCACTGAGTAAAACTGTACTTTTTCTTCTAAAAAGAAACCTTAGAATAAGGGTCAGAGGTCCTCTGTGTTAGGCAGACAAGTGCTGGCTTGGATGTTCCCCTGAATAGCTTTCCTGATAGATTTGCCATCATTTTTCTTCTCATCTTTTTAGACCATTTTTCTCACTGCAGTGTATCATATTTTTACTCTTTACAGCTGCTCTTATCTCTTATTATTTTAATCCAACCTCTAGTCCAATCTCTTGAACATCATTCAATGCTAACTTTCGCCTAAATACCTCTCAACAAATGAATATCCTTTTTTCCCATGATGAGTAGTCTGGGTAAAGATTTAACTTTTCCAAGTATTCATGACATTGGTCTTCTTGATGCTGTCTTATGAGTTCATCAGAAAACAGGTCATATTATTTACTTGGTCTACCACCCTGGCCTATTGCAGAGGTTAAATAAAAAGTATTTTTAAAAAGAAATTTTATAAAAAGTTATTTTATGCAAGACTGACAATTTGACATTGAGTAGCTCTAGAAGAAAGTCAAGAGGAGGCATGCCCAAGGAATTTGAATCATTACCCTCTGCAGTGCACAACTATATGCAGTAGCCATAGTGTGAAATTAATGGATATATTTGGAAGTTGAAAGCACTGGTTGGTGCAAATGGTCAAACTAAACATTCAACTGCTGGCTATAAGATTGGCCATTCAAATCCACCCAGAAGATCTTGAAAGACATGGCTGGCAAACTGCTTCCAAAAGGTCTTTGAAACCTTATGAATCAGTTCTACGATGCAAACATGGGAAAACCATGAGTCAGAATCAACGTAAGGATGGAGTCTTAGTCTGGGTACACTAGAGAGCCAAATTCATAGTTATATGTGTACAAGAAAGAGCATTATATTCAGGAGCAATTTAATATTAAGAAAACATCCCAGCTCAGTCCACATCAAGTTCATAAATCTGATATTATCTCATATGTCTGATACCAATCTATGAATTCCTCTTCAGATTCACAAAACACATGCAATGATGCTGAACACAGGAAGATCACAGACTATAGGGTAGAAAGTCTTTGGATCCAGTGGTGGTAGAGTGCTTGTCTTGTAAGCAAGCATGCCTCACAGGAAGTGAGTGTATCTCTTCTCTCCAGTAAGCTTTTTGTATCTTTATCACCTCTAAATGAGGTCATTAAGCTGTGATTTGGATGACAGAACTTCACCCCTTAACACTTAAGTCTCAAATTGACAGCAGATTGTGTAACTACCACAGATGGCTAAATGATAACAAGGGTAAGGGGAGGTATATTTGGTGCCTTCGTGGTAAAATTCTCACCTTCGCATATCAGACATCAGAATCCAATTTCCTGCCAATATATTTGATGCACAGTCTCCCCCCATCAATCAGTGTAGGCTTATGTTACTATGTTGCTGATCAAGTTTTAAACTTACAGATTAAAGTTGACTAGAAGAAAGGTTTGGCAATCTAGTTTAGGAAATCAACCAATGAAATTATAGGTTAAATCGCAATGGTCTGATGTGCAGCCAATATGGACACAGTGAGGGACTAGGTAAAATTGTTTTCTATTGTGCGCGGGGTCTCCATGAGTCAAGGGTCAACTATAGCACAGCTAACAATAAGATATAGGGACTAAGGGTCATACAAAATTTGAAGAAAGCACAAGTAATAAGGGGAGAGAAATTACTAAGAAATGTGGTTGATGAAAAGGATAACCATGAATGTGTGTGTGTATGTGTGTGTGTAGATAAAGGAAAAAGACCTGATAGGATCTATACAAACTTACTAAGTGCTACTGCTGGGTGTGGGATGTAGTATTTATTTTAATAGCCACAGCTTTTATGGTTGTTAGAAATCAATCATAGAGACTGAGCCCCGGTGGTGTAGTGGTTGAGTGCGGGATTGTGGCCCGTGGGCTTGGCGTTTCAAATCCAGTGGTGGCTCTCCAGGAGCAAAGGCTGGGTAGCTCCCACAACCACCAGAGGACAGTCATGCCCCCCCCCCCAAAAAATGAATCATAAAAGAAGAAGCAGGGAGAAGGAAAGAAGAGTGTAGTCAAGTCCAGTTGGGGGAGAGTACTGTGACACATAACAGACATACATCATGTTCTATTTTGACACCTCTTAATACTTGTTATCTACCTTAATAATCCAGCTCTACATAGCAGAAATACCACATGTGGATGACTTTAGCAAACACACATCTATTGTCTCACAGTTTAGGTGTGAAAGCACCAGAGCTGCAGAAGGCCTGCTGGATTATAGGAAATGTCTTTGCCCTTTGGGCTCTGTTTTTGGTCCTTTGAAGATCTGCATGTGGCTTGACATCTACCTTCCCGCATCTCTGCTGAGTTCAGTTAGTCCTTTTTTATTTTGTAACTGAAATTACCTCTCAAATTAACCCTACCATATTAATATAACAAAGAATTCATTCCCAAATAGGATTTTAACCATAGGCATAGAGATTAAAATTTACAACCCACATTTTTAAGGGACCAAATTCAATTCATAACACCATCTACATTTCTGTTCAAGAACTCAATCTTCACCTTCTTTAAGTTGCTTCCAACTCAGCCACACGTTTGTGTAGAATTCCCTGAGGGTTGCTGAGACTATTGACTGTCATGAGGGCAGCGGTTCTCAGCCTGTGGGTTGTGACCCCTTTGGGGGTCAAACAACCTTTTCAAAGGGGCCACCCAGTTCATTATAGTAGCAAAATGACCGTTATGAAATAGCGATGAAAATAATTTTGTGGTTGGCGTGTCACCAGAGCATGAGGAACTGTATTAAAGCGTTGAAGAATTAGGACAGTTAAAAACTTCTACAATAGGAAGTAGAAAGTCTCTTCTTTCTCCCACAGAACAGATGGTGATTTCAAACCACACAAAAAAACCAAAGATTAATGGCAAAGATGAAAAACTGGAAAAATTAAATTTCAGAGAATGTTTTCCATGACCATTATCAAATTGGTCTTTTTCACTTCCTCCACTTAGGGGTCATGTCAAAGTGATCGCTAAAGCAAGAGCTATGTCACTGCAGAAGTAAACAGAGAAGGAAAAGAAGACCACATAAGCTAGAAACATAAAATGTTCTCTCTAGGAGAACAGAGAGAGAAAGGAGAACCAGTCTGAGGGCAAGGGGCGGTCAATAAGAGAGGAGCATTGAGTTAGAGTTGTGCAATGAAAACCAAGAGGTCTATAAAACACTGGTTTTAATAAAAATCCTCCAGCCTCCTGCCAGCATGTCCCATTGTGATGACTTCTATGTTGTTATGATGCTGGAAGTTGGGTCATTGGTATTTCAAATAACATGAGAGTCACCCATATGGTCAGTTTCAGCAGATCTTCTGATGGACATGAGAGAAAGTCCTGGCAATGCTAAAAAAAATAGCCAATGAAAACCCTTTGAGTTGCAAGAACAAATATTATGCAATATAGTGCTGACATTTGAATCTCGAGGTTGTGAGGCAATCACAATAGTCTCAAAGATAGATTCAAATATATCAACAAGCATAAAGGTGGCACAGGACCAAGTATCTTTTTAAATAAATATATATATATATTTAAATATATATGTATGTATAATTTGTTGTCACGAGTTAGAACCAGCTTGAGAATAACAAACAACAAAATAGCATTGTTAAATCAGATCAGTTGGTTTGAAAGGGAGAGAAATTCAACTCAAATTGACTTAGCAAGAAAACAATGTATTTTCTCCAGTAATTAAAATATCCTGGGATATACTCCCCCCATTTTATCTAACACATTCTGTCTGAAATGGACACCATTTCATTTTCTAATTATACCCCATCCCAAACCATTTACAGAATATGCATGCTTCTATTATCTATTACACTTTTACACTTGATCTTAGCCAAAAGGTCGAGAAGCGATTCTATTACACTTTTAAGTTCATTATTTGGAACAAAAAAGCTGGAGATGGATCTGATTTCTTTTTTTTTTTTTTTGGCATCACTGCTCTCTGGTGGTGGGAGTAGGAGACCCAGCCCCACTGCTGGAATTGAACCTCCGTCCCAGTGGGCCACAGTCCCACGCACAACCACTACGCCACCGGGGCTCAGCCCGGATCTGATTTCTAAGTATTGCCATTATTCAGAAGCAGTAGACTCCTAGGAGTAACCACAGGGAACATCTTATGGAATGCAGCTTATTTCTGAACAGACACTATAACGTTGCCTTATATATAAAAAAGGACTTTGTATTTCTAAAGAGGACTTTCTGACTGTATCTTGTTGCTCTGCACTTGAAACAACTTTTAAAAATGAAACAAAGATTTTTTTTATGACCACTGAATAAGACTGAAAACAGAACAGGAATTCTGAAATTTCTACATGTGCTCAGAGTTGAATGGCATAACTTCAATTCAAACTTTACTATCAAATACTTGTAAGCAACTAAGAAGTTACTTAGCTTCTTGGTACTTTGATTTCCTCCTTAAAATGGGATAGCCACACTTCCTGCCTTTGTTAGATTATGTGCATTTGTTCTCAATGGAACTATGACATAATCTTGCCAACTTGATATCTAACTTGGTCATGTTGCTTCTGTGGCCAATGAAACATTGGCAAAAGTATGATGTCTCACTTGCAAGTATAAGTTTTTTGTTAGTTCTTCAATTTTAGCTTTTCTTATTGCCAAGAGACCTACAGATTCCCAAGTAGGGGTGGTTCCTTCAGCCTGGGTATTCAAATAGAGCAATGTGGAATAGAGATAAGGTCTACTTGAAAAAAACATTAATATAAGCACAAAATGCATGTTTGGGGGATGATTGTTACAGAAATATAACAGCATAAGTTGACTGATAGACTATTTCTTAAAATGTTACAAGGTCTCTACATGATAATGCTTACATATTCTTGATATTACTGATGCATTATTACTTTTACTATCTTCTTAAACTTTCCCAAGTTGTGCATGCGGTTAAGATGCTCAGCTGTCAACTAGTGATCTATTTCAGAAAAATCAGCCATTGAAAATCCTATAGAATTCTACTTTCACATATACGAGAGTTGGAATCAACAAGACAGTAACTGTTATTTTGTTTGGCTTTTATTGTCTCTTAAACTCAGGCAATGTGTCACAATTACCGAGGGGCTTTTATATGCACAACATGCATCTGTCCCTTCCTTGTTTCTCAGATCTGCTCAGTTCCAGTCCGATAACTTCTCATTCTAGGAAATAAGTAATATTCTTGAAGAAGCAGAGAAAGACTACCTAAAACAAGTGGATTCCTCATCCCAGAATATTACATTGTCCCCACACATACACAAAAAATATTCTGGTCTCAAAAGCTATTTCTAACAACTCAAGACTTCATGTATAGGTTAGTATATCTATTTTGGGGTACATATTTCCAACCTCCTCCTGTACATGTAATAAGTCCTGGTAGCATGGCGATTAAGCACACAGTTATTAACTGAAAGGTCATTGTTTAAAACTCACCAGAAATCTATAAAAGAAATCTGCTTATCTCTCTTTCCTAAAAAGATTACAGACTTTGAAACTGCAGGGCAGTTTTATTCCGCCCTTCAAATTCTCGAAGACTTGAAGTCTATTTGACAGCGATAGGTTTGGTTTTTCCTACATATCTCAACCTAAAAATTGCTTCACCGATTCAAAATTTGCATGCCTCAAATGAAGCTTAATTTCATTATTTTCCTGAAAATGTTGTCTTGTTTCTTCCATTTTCTATTTATTCAATAAATGTCTTTAATATCTTTCCATCTTCTATGTGCTATTCTAGAGACTAGATCCTCAATTGCCATTTGTCATTGTGTGGACACCTACTCATGGCCACCCATGTGCACAGAGAACTCTTCATACATTTCTTTTTTTTTGAGCATCACTGCTCTCCGGTGGTGGGAGTAGGAGACCCAGCCCCACTGCTGGAATTGAACCTCCGTCCCAGTGGGCCGCAGTCCCGCGCACAACCACTACGCCACCGGGGCTCAGCCCACATTTCTTTTTTCTTTTGGAAAATTGAGAATTGGGTGAAAGTTTATGAGCAGATTATCAGATTTACATTCAATAATTCATATACATTTTGTTTCCTCTGAAGATTGCAATTCCCTCAATGTACCATCACTTATTCCACTCCCTCCCTGTGTTTCTTGTTTCCATTCTTCCTTCTTTGCTTATCCTCTAAATTTTGTTCTTGGGTACATTCTGCCATTTTGATCTTAAAAGGTTGATGATTCTAAGATGTGTGTACCTAACTAGTGTTGTTGTTCATCTTGCACATCTCTCTATTGTTTGGCTGAAAATTATGAATTTGCTTCCAGATCTGAAGGGACTAAGCACTGGAGGCTTGGAGGTTCCACTAGACTCTAGCTGATCAATAATGCTTTTCACTTATGTGATTTTGAGTTATGTTTCAAAATTTTCCCCATTCTATCCAGCACCATCAAATGTGATCCTTTTCAAAGCAGTTTCTAGGGTAGCTGGGCCTACCTCATTCATCTGGTCTCAGGGTTAGGGAGAATAATGTTTGTGTGTTCCTTAGTTCCTTGAGCCAACTATTTTCTAGTGTTGAATTATCCTTACATACTAGTTTGCATTCTGCTTTTGTTTTTAAAATCATTTTATTGGTGGTTTATATAACTCCAATCACAATCAATACATATGTCAACTGTAATGTATACCACATTTGCACATCTGTTGCAATCATCACCCCCGCAACATCCTCTGTCCACTTAGACCCCCAGCACCAACTCCTCAAATGCCCCCTCACTCTCCCCCTCCCCCAGGAACTCTTAATAATTTATAAAGTGTTATTACCTTTTCATATCATACTATGTCTGATGTGTCCCTTCACCCACTTCCCTGCTGCCCATACTCCAGAGAGTAGACCATATGTAGATCCCTACAATTTGTTCTCCCCTTTCACTCCATGATCCCTCCACCGTCCCAGTATCACTATATCCACCAATGGTATTGAAGGGAACATCTGTTCTGAATTCCCCCTGATTCTGGCTCCAGTGTACATTCCCTGGTCTAGCTGGATTTGTAAGGTAGAATTGGGATCATGATAGTGGGTGGAAGGAAGCATTTGAGAACTAGAGGAAAGTTTCTTACCTCATTGTCACCACCCTGTACTTTGACTGGCTCATCTCCTCCCTGCAACCCCTCTGCAAGGGGATGTCACTTCATCTATAGATTGCTTTTGGATTCCTCCACCTGCACTCCCCCTCATTTATAATGATATAATTTTTAGTTCTTTGATGCCCGACACCATATTCCTTCAACACCTCGTGTTCACACAGGCTGGTGTGCTTCTTCCATGTGGGTTTTGTTGCTTCTGAGCTAGATGACTGCTTGCTTGCCTTCAAGTCCTTAAGACTCCAGATGCTACATCTTTTGATAGTCGGGCACCATCCACTTTCTTCACCACATCTGCTTATGCACACATTTGTCTTTAAAATATTTGTTTTATATGCATTAAATGTTTTCGAGAATGCTCATATACATGTTCATGAGCCATATTGCCTATAGTTTCTTTTGTTGTTGTTGTTGTTGTTGCTTGTTTTTTCAGGGGCATCACTTCCCTCTGGTGGTGGGAGTAGGAGGCCCAGCCTTGCTGCTGGATTTGAATCTCCAACTCAGTGGGCCGCAGTCCCGTGCACAACCACTATGCTACCAGGGCTTAGCCCTATAATTTCTTTTTAAATGATAGTTTTACCTAATTTGGTTTCAAGGTTATGCCTGCTACATAAAATGAATTTCAGAGTCTTTAATGCCCTGGAATAGTTTGAATAGAAATATTGTCAGCTCTTCTCTGAATGGTAGAATTCACCAGGGAAGACTTCTGGTCCCAGACTTTTGTTAATGGCTGATTTTCATAAATAAACTGCCATCCTTCCTTCCGACACATCTCTGAGTAGACTTGAGCATCTAAACCTTCAATTAGTAATTGAACACATTAACCCAGAAAATCCTGATGACCAAGATTAGAAGATTATAGAAATGCAAGCAGCACCAATTATACTGTGTTCTTTATAAAACGCTTACAAGCAATATGATGACTTTGCTCATGGCATTCAACTTCTAGGGGGGAAGATAGTAAATAAAAAGTCAATTACTAAGTTGAAACAAAACTTTTGATAGTGATAAGTGTTATGTAGAATATAAACAGTGTAAATGAAGAAAATAAATGTAGAAAATAAAGTGATATGGCAAAGAGTCACTTGGGTTGGGCGACTTTAAATTGGGGTGCCAAGGACATCTTTGAGTTATGACTTGAGTCATAACTTGGATGGTAACAGGAGTTATCATGTAAAAGTTAGGCAGACTGTTTCACATACATAAGTGCAAAACCTAGGAGGTGCTAATAACCAGGGTATGGGGGAATTAGAGTGGAAAACACTGTGATGGGGAACCATGAGTGGAGAGAGGGTGGCAGAAAATGATGCCTAAAGGCGGGGTCTAGTCAGGATGGGATGTGCAAGCCAGATGAGATCTCTTTGCTAGGTCGAGGCCAGGGGAGATTTTAGGTATGAAGTTGCTAGCTTAGCTAGAATCTCTATTGTCCCAGTTTCACAACTAAACAATCTGTGGGTCAGACTTGGAACCCTTGATCTTCCTTTCTCTCATCTAGTCAGCAAACTGTATACCTCAACTTATGCTCTTTTATTTCATTGTAGGATCTTTGTCTTTCTAATTTGAACTTTCTCAGTGGCATCCAAGGGGCTATCTCTGCGTTAGATATTTCCAGACAAACTCTGTCCTTGCTTAAAAAATGAAGGTCTATGGCCTTAAGTTCTGGACCCAGGTTTTACTGTTCATACTTTAAGGCCCCAAACTGAGCATAGCTCTTAGCTTCCTCCCATTCCCAGACACAAAGCGTGTTTAGGCTCTCCAAACTCCTTCCTTTCTCTGAAACATGCATTCTTTTATGTGCTGTATTTATATAGGTTGTATACCTTACATGAAGGTTTTCCTTCAAATTAGTTGCCCTTGAGTCAGCTCTGACTCATTTAGTGACCCCCTGTGTGTCAGCCTAGAACTGTCTTCCCTAGGATTTTCAGTGACTGGCTTTTTTTCAGTAGACCCCAAGGACGTTCTTTGGAGGTATGTTTGGGTAGACTTGCCCCTCCAACCTTTGGTCAATTGTGCAATGTGTTAAACACTTGCATTGCCCAGGGACGTCTTCCATCTGGCAAGAATCAGCTTATTCTTAAAGACCCATTTTAAAGGCGACTTCTTGTAAGAAGCTCCCCCTTGTTTGCTCACACACAGGTATGTGTTGGTACAGCACTATGGGTGCCATCCACTGCAGCCTTTGTCAAGTTGGTGCCAGAGTTCTCTCAGCACAGGGGCAATGCTCTCACTCTTAAAGGGTCCTGAGAACAGACATGAAAGCCAAGATCAGGCAGGTGACCCAGTGATAAATAAATCACATGGCCCAGGGAGACTATACAGAGAGAAGGACGTACATATGACCATTTTCCATGGTATCTTTGAGTCACCATCCTTGGGCAAAGCTTTCAGCAACCACAATGCTGTCATCCAAGCTCTTCAACTGCCTATTGGGATTTAGACAAGGGGGAAATGCTGTCTCTCCTTCCTGGCATCTCCGGAACCCATTAAGTTAAATCAGTCTGCTAATGACCACAGATAAAAGACTAGATAATTTGTAACCAGTCATCAGGCCACTTGTCAACTCAAACTAATGACAAGTTTAGTTTAATAGCACACACATCAGGGTGGACAGAAGTATCACACAGACCTCCCATAGCTGACTACTGCCATGCGAATGTGTGTGGGTGTAAGATATGTATTTAAGCAAGTTTATGGTCATTCATTTGATCAGACTCATGAGACTCCCCAAGTGGGTTTACAAAAAGAATAAAGCAGAGCGTACAACTAAAAGTCTTAATCTATCATCTCAAATTTTTGTCTTATCTTTTCTTTCTTTAGAGTCTACACTAAATGCCATCTGAAACTCTGAATGGATGCTTATTGGAAAATAATAATCATTTAGATTATTATAATTGTCAATATTTACTCAGTGTGAGCCTGACAGGAATGGTAAAAATGATAATATGGTGTGTGAACTCAATATGCTTAATTCTATTACACCAGGAAAATGATAAAAGTCTTATTGTCTAATAAGTCTCTTGGAGAACCCCCAGCTCACCCCCTTTTTCAAGGTGGGGAAACTGAGGTTTGCCACCACTCAGCTTATTTCCAGAAAGGACTAGCATTTAAGTACAAGTACATTTAAGTACAAGCATTTAAGTACAAGTAACCCTACTGCTCACTTCTTGGTAAGCTTTATAAGTGCCGCATGCCAACCAATTGTGCCACTGGAGCATTTGTTGTTGGTAAGCTTTTAGTACTGTAAGTTTTAGTACTGCACGTTTTTGTACTATAGTGGCTTATTGGTTACTACAGTACTGGAAGTTATGTCCCCAGTATTTCAAATATATCTATGGTAAACAAGTTCCAGCAGGCCTTCTAGACTAAGATGGACTCAGAAGAAAAGCCTGGAGATCTGTTTCTAAAAATTTACCAGTGCAAACCCTCTGGATCACAGCAGAATATTGTCCTATAGAATATTAGTTGCTGGGCCTCCTAGGTTGGAGGGTACTTAAACCACACAAAGTCCCCACCTGCCAGGGAGTGTATGAGCATGGCATCACCCAAGGGTCTGAGTCCCAAACAACACGTTACTCAGTAAGTCCTGTCTAGAATGTCAGCTTTCTTAGTAGAGTATTCTTCAGGATGAGAGCAGCTATGTCATCTCATTGTAAAGATTCAGCTCTTATTCTCACTGCCCTGGAAATACCTACTGAATGACTGCTGCATGTGCTTGCCTTTGCTCCCTCACCCTTTCTCTCCTGGTTTTTAATTGTGCTCACAAAGCCTCACCCCGATGACTTGAAACATCTCAGTGGCAGTCACAAAGGCAAGAGAACTCCAAGTTACGGTCACAATTCAGCCTCCAATCTCCCCATTGTGCCTAGCCACGGCAGTGGTCTCCGAGCGGTTGGGGGTCTTACATATCTCCTACATGCAGCAAAGTGAGGGAACAATGTGACAAATTATGAACAAGCTTGGAGCCCAGTCTGTGGAATTCTTCCCTTTGTGAGCCTCCATCATGTGTCAGCTGGGCTGCTGGGCTGGAGGGGGACCCAGGGATGGGGAACATCCTAGCAGCAGGAGGCCAGCCCCGTGCTTGAATGCTTGTCATACATGGGAACACTGCTCTTCTCTGCTTGTAGCCTCTCGTTCTTGCTCTGCTTATTAAAAAAAGAGAGAGAGAGAGAGAGACAAGTCTTTTTTCCTCATTACTATGTCTTATGGGAATTTCTAGGGAAAAATATTTTCACTCATTAAAAAATGTATATATTTAGATAGAGATATATAATTTAAATATCATAACCCTGAAAAGGAACACTAAAGGCTGTAACAAGTTTTTCAGAATTCATTCTCCCAGAATAACTCCAACGATACAATGACATTATTTGGTTCAAGTCTTTCCATGTTGTAGAGAAATGACTCAACATCCCCATGTCCTGGTTTCTTTATCTGTAAAGAAAATCCATAAGAAGAGCATCCATGATGTGGTAAGAAGTCCTGGTGACAGTGCGTTCTGCATTAGGCTGTTAACTCAAGGTTACCAGTTGGACTCTACCAGTGATGCCACGGGAGAAAAATGGGACTTTCTGCTCCCATCAAGGTTGACAGCCTTGGAAAACGAAAGGTTTCATTTGACTCTGCTCTCTGAGGTTGCTCACCATCGGATTTGCTCAGCAGTGGAGGGCCACGTGCGCTTTTTGTAGAATTGCTGCTCTCCCGTCCTGAAAGTGATAGCCTTAGAAAGTCTTGGATAGAGTTAGAAAAAAATGTGGACTAGAACTCAAAATAAAAGCGACGTGGGTTACTGATCAGAACTTCTGAGACTATGGCCCTAAACTACTTGTTAGTCTGAAATTGATCCCACCTCAGTGACTCGATTTTCAGCCAAGTACACATCAATTTTCAGCCAAATGGTAGACAGGAAAATTAAAAAGTGCTTGTGGCAACACATCAACAGGGAACTGCCAGAAATTCAGACCAGGTTAAGAAGCAGGTGCGAAATACGCAATATTATTGCTCCTATCACATGAATCATGGCTGAAAATAGAGAATACAATAAAAATTTCACTTGTGTTTATTGATTATGCAAGATTACAAAAAAGACACCACACACCCACACACACACACACACACACACATACACTGCAGCTAGCCCTGAGAAGAATGGACATTGGACATTCTAGAACATGCAGTTGTGTCAATTCCAACTCACATTGACCCAAAGGGACAGGATTCCAATGGTTCTGTGGGTTTCCAAGACCATAAGCCTTTAAGTCCCATATTTCTCCCATGCAGCAACTGATAGTTTTGAACTGCTGACCTTGCAGTTCCTAGTCCAACACATACCCACTATGCCAGCACAGCTCTCAGGAGACACTGGTCCTTGGAAAGGAACCCATACCTCGGAAAAGAAAAGGGCAGCAAACTTACTGAGATGGATTGGCACAGAAGCAGCACCACCTGATTCAAACATAACAATTGTGACGGTGACGCAGGACCAGGCGGTGTCTCATTCGATTGTTCTTAGGGTTGTTATTAGCCAGAACCAATTCAATGTCACCAACTGACAAGCACAGCACCATACTAAGAGTATTACAAACTCTACTCATCGTCGTAGAGTGAGTGCTGCCTCACTGCAACTGTACAGACAGGGTAGAGCTGCCACTGTGGGGGTCCTGCTCTGGGGCTCTTTAAGACAGTGGAACAAGGACCCCTCTGAATCATCAACAATTTAAGAGCAGATGACCCAGGCTTGTTTGCTAAATAACCTACAGAGATGACACAACGTATGCAGAGGACACAACCTTGGTGAAGTGTACTGTGGAAAAGGAAACAGGGAAAGGAAATGGATAAGTGTGTTATATTGAGGGGATGTCAATGAATATAATGAAGTAAAATGTGTATGACTATTTAAATGGAAAACTGGTATTCTGTTCTGTAAATGTTCATCCAATTCATGATAAAAAGTTTTTTAAAAAAATAAAATGAGCCTGAGCCCCGGTGGCATAGTGGTTGTGCGCGGGACTACGGCCCACTGGGTTGGAGGTTCAAATCTAGCAGGAAGGCTGGGCCTCCTACTCCCACCACCTGAGGACAGTGATGCCCCAAAAATCCAAAAAAATAAAATAAAATGAGCAATTAATATATATGTATATATATGTGCGTGTGTATGTATGTGTGTAAACATATATATATATGAAAATGTTATTTGGGGTAATCGTGAGGATATTTTGTATTCATAGTGAACTTATGTGACAGAGCAGAACTTCTCAGTAGGATTTTATAAGTAATAATACCTACAAGAAGAGCCTTCGTGGAGTAGCAGGTGAAATTAGATGTTAACTTAAAGGGGTTTGAAAAGTCTACCTAATAACTTCTTGGGAATAAGAGGTAACTGTCTGCTTCTGCAAAGATGTACAGATTTGGATATTACTATGTCCCAAAGGGTGACAATGAATTAGCATTCACTTCATGGCAGAGAGTTTCATAGCATGCTTACAGGAAAAAATTGCTAAGTAGGACCATTGAGAAGGTTGCACTTGCACATAGATGGAGTGTTACATCTATATACAAGAAGTAGAACCATATCTTCTAGGTACTTGGGTAAGTAAAAAGTTATTGCTACAAAATCACAGAAAAAATTAGTCACCTAGCATATCAAAGAATGAGGCAATTGTTTTTCAGCATATCTTCCACCTGAGTCACAGATTCCCAACTGTGTTGGCCTACCGCCTCCTTTCAAAAAAGAAAAAAAGATATCAGGGTCTCTGGTAATTAAAAATCTTTGTCCATAATCCAGGATAAAGTATAGGTATCTGCTTTTGCAACTCCCTTGCACAGTTACAGGGCTCCCATGCGGACAGTACCACTGGTTTTGAGAAATGGTGGTCTAAGTGCCATACATGCTAAAGACAACTTTCTAATCCTCCCCTAAAAATTCTAGACACTGGGCCTCCTACTCCCACCACCTGAGGGCAGTGATGCCCCAAAACAAAAAACAAAACAAAAAAAAAATTCTAGACACTTTGAACTACACCATGCCACATCTTTGAGGGCATCAAATCATGTTCCTTGTAAGCATTCTTTCAGTCTAGGGAATAAAATAAAATCTGAAGGTACAAGATCAGTGCTATAATTGTAGAGCAGGATTTCCTGGGGAATTTACATAGGACAATGGTGAACGGTTTATTGTCCTGCAGGGAAAATGATTTGTTGAAACTTTCCTGGTAACATTTTCTCCCCAATGGAGTTTTCAAATTTCTTGAAACACTTGATCTATCTGCATACACACTGAATAGCATTCCGACAAATTTGTGGAATGCTAACAAACTTGTGGAATTGGGCTCTTACCTGCAAGGTTACCTGTTAGATGCCAGTGATGCCATGGAAGAAAAATGAGACTTTCTGCTCCCATAAAGGTTGACAGCCTTGGAAAACGAAAGGTTGCATTTGACTCTGCCATCTGCAGCTGCTCAGAGTCGGAGTTGACTCAGCAGCTACGTGTGCATAAATGACTTGGGAAGATGTCAACTTATGTTTTACTAAAACATATTAAATATTAGCCTTGAACTTAAAATCATTATCTCCCATGGCATGTGTCCTTAAAAAAAAAAAAACTAAGAAAACTAAGGCAAGTGTACTAAGAGAATCAAGTTTTGCAAATCCCAGAATTATATCGAAACACATTTTGTTTGCAGTAAGCCTGTGCATGTTATCAGCTGGGACCCTATTAGCAACATTCCCTCCCTCCACCCCACCCTCACCCCCTAGTGAAAAATCATCTATTGAAAACCTTAAGAAATACAGTTCTTTTCAGACCTTACATGGTTCTGCCAGGGATTGGAGGTGATACTGTTAGGTTTCTGGGGTGGTCAATCTTGGCTCTTGCTTCTCAACACGGAAAGAATCCACGTGCAGAAGTACTTGTATAGATCCCAGGAACTGTGATGAGGGAAAGGAAAGTTCTGGGCAGTTCAGTCGCAGAGAGTGTACACTCTCTCAGGAAAGCTTGTAAGGCTGCACGGCGAGGGCTGTGGGAGAGTTCATGGCCAAAAATGGCCCCTTCCCAGTAGTGCAAAAAAACATGTGGAAAAACGGTCATGAAGGAGAGTCCACAGAGCGGAAAAAAGGAGTCCTGGAGCCAAAAAGAAGAGAGAGCAGGCATAGAGGGGTGTGTGCGCCTCCCACAAGGGAGAGATCCCACCCTGCAACCTGCAAGAGAGGTGCCTAAGAGAGAGAGTGGCCTGCCCTCTGTTGGCTATGGATCCCCCTCAGCAGCACTGGCTGGGAGGTGGGGGGTGGAGGTGGGGGGTGGTGGTGGTGCGTGGTAAAGGGTATTGGTCTGTCTTTTGACTAAGTTCAGGTGCATTTGTGTGATGTCATGTCGCTGGTGTCTAGTGTGTGTTTGCCCAGGTTGATCTCCACCTGGTCCTAGCTGACCTGGATCAGAGCATACTCAGCTTTGGATTGTGCCTAGATGTGTCGAATGTGTGCCCGTTTTCTTTCACAGCCCTTCATTGGGGCATGAGTGGACAGCTAATTTTTGTTTAGTAAAGACATTTGATGGAGACCACCCTCCTTTATTCCTACTCTTTCTACTTTTCAATTCTTGGGAAGCATGTTACTGGCTTAACTGTCATATTATCTCCAACTAGTGCCTATTTGAAGCAAAATGGAGCAAACTGGCATGCAAATAAAATAGTCGACATTTTCAGAGCATCATTTTTTGAGATGAGGATACATATTTTACTATCAAGTGCTATATCACAAGAGAATTATATGTATAGTATTTTTGAGTAGAAGGCAATACAAATGATGCAGAGGCCCCTTTGGGAGGTCAATCAGACAACTTTGTGGCAGGTCTTCCTTTTGGCTTTCTTTTACTCCCTAAAGTGATGAGAGATTGCTTCTCAGGAGGGTGCAGCTACTGAGCTTCAGCCGTATCCTGCTCCCTTCCCCATCACCAGGGACCCGGCGAGGTTTAAAAGTAGATCCAGGATCTCATACTTTGCTTACAAAGAAGGGGACATTTTTGGCTTTCATTTCTCCCTCCCTCTCTTCTGTATTACCCATGCTGGATAAATACACCTTTCCTTTTCACCGAGATGCCCCTAGCCCAAAGGTGCCAATCCAAGACCCAAGTCTATCAGTGGGGACCCCAAATCCTGCAAATCTAAAAGGCATCCTCTATAAGTGAAGACAGATTTCTTACGCTCTCTCAAACAACACTTCCTTCCTTCGCTAAACCTGATTTTCATTTTTGTAGCCCATGTTTCTTACTTACTGATATATGAAATTAAACGTCAAGTCAGGGAATCAAGACAACGAGGCATACATCTTGGAGACTTCGATATTGTTAGGCAAATTTCCTTGCATGTTCCACATTCCAAGAGAGATTAGTATGAGGGAGCCCAGTAAAAGAGAAGATCCCAGTTTACATGCAAATTCCACAAAGAAGCAATTTCTTTGCTTTTTCCTTTGCCCTATGGACAAGAGCAGAGAGGTCTTAATGGTAATTTAGGAGACATCTTTTCTGATAAAATCAGCCACAGACCTCGCCGCTGGGGCAGGCTTTGATTTGACTTAGGACAACAAAGATGGCTTGGCTGTTTAGCTTTAAATTATGAGGTGAGTAACCTTTCCTTTCCTCTCTCCTCCAAATGGAGGCTTTCACACCAAATTTTGTTTCCCCACAAGAGAGGAAGAAATCATGGCCTCCTCGTGACAGGGAGGGCTCCCCTGCTCCTAAGCTTTTGTGCTTGCTGAAGAGTGTGGACAGTCCTCTGGCAAACAGCATTTGGCGAGATTATTCGACTAGTCACAGCCTTCAAGAAATAAATATCTAACACCTTGTTCTCTTTTGCAGTTCAAAAGCCACTGTCACTGCGGTACCGGGGTGGTTTGAGAAAAGACTATAATTCATATGCAAACTAGAGGAGGATTTTCATGATTTTATACTAAAATGTTGAAACGCTTTGATCATGAATTGTAAGGAGGTGTGAAACAGTGCCTCAGAAACAGACAGATATTTGTGTAAGCATCCTTTATGTATTGCCAGTGAGGAATAATAACATATCAAAGCCCCAACTTACCTCATCTGCCTGGTACAGCCAAGGCATAAATAAAGGGGAACAATGGAATTACTATTACTCACTCTTGGAGAGCCTGCGACATCACTGTATTCTTTATAATCGCTGGCAAGAAGATTAATGTTTTGTTAAATATCAGAGCAAGGTCACAAGGGGGCTTGCAGGCCTGTCTAAACATCGAGTCTGTGAGCTCCTTCTCGCTCACTTGCTCTTTTTTGAGGAAATGAACTTGGAGTACTTCCTCGACTTACAGTGAGTTTTGCTTCTGAAAGTGGGCCGACATCATCACTTCCCTTTGGACATGCTTACACACACATGCTAATAGACAATTGCACACACACACACACACACACACACACACCTTCCTTAAATGATATTTGGGGACAGGCTTGATTTAGTTGCAACATATGGGCAGTGTTGTTATGAGTTGACCTTGTCCATTTTACCAACGTGGATAATTCATTGCCTGTCACTGTGGTCTGAAGCAATGGGCTTGCGCTTATGGGATTGACTTAATTGGGGTCTTCAGGGGGGGTCTGCTACAAAGGCAGTTCCATCATTTGCCTGGCTCCTGTTATGTTTAGCTGGGACACCCATTTATACAGATGCTTCCAACAGCAAACAGTTCATGACCCAGAAAGAACAAAATGTTTGGACTTTCCCTAGTTTTCAGCACCTGTTCAAGCCAAAGGGCTTTGAAGTACTGTGCACAAATCAGAATGCCCAACTAGAGGCTGCGGGGGAAAGACTCCTTCGTAGTTAGAATCAACCTTAAAATTTAATGACAAAAAAAAAAATTAGTGGCAGTCCCTACTTTGTCCTCTTGATTTCTCACTTCCCAGAAGGAGTCTTGTTAGTTACTGTCGCCTCTGTTGGGTTTCATGGTGACCTCTTGTTTAAGAGAACAAAACACTGGCCAGTCCTCTACCATGTTCATGCATGTTTGTTTGGCAACATTTTTACAGTTATTGTGTCAGTCCATCTCACTGAGGCTTTCCTTCATGTTCAATGACTTTACCACATTTGATGCCCCTTTCCAGTGGTTGGTCTTTCCTGATGACATCTCCAAAGTAATCAAATCAAAGTTCATCTTCTAAAGAACATTCTGTAGCTGTGCTATCATGCAGAGGGCATTGGAAGGTGGATTATGGCAGGTGTATGTGGGTTAAAATGTAACACCTTATTATTTGATTGCACTTTTGATCCATTTAAAAGCTGCTCTAGCTTTCAACAGTTTCTACTTTCTTTTCAATTGAGATTTTTCTTGATTTTACTTTGTTGTTGTGAGGTTTGTGTGTGTGTGTATTTGGTATGTTTTCCTGTACATGAAATCCAGGGTAGGTAAATATATAGAGACAATATCTGGATTAATCGTTCATTGGGGCATATGGCAGAAGTGGTTGGGGGGAAATGGGGAGCTAATAACAGTGAGGATAAGGTGTCATGTAAAAATCTCTTGTGAAGACACCATCATCACTACTGTATGTACATGTGATACAAATATGGATATGTTAATGCTATTGAAATTTAAATTAAGTTTTTAAAAGCATGGAGTTGAATATTAATTGTTAAACTAAATAAAATATTGCCTTAAATTTTATAAGTGTTTCTTTCTATTAATAAAATTCATATATAAAGTAGAAAACTAAAAATAAAGAACATCGTGATTGTATCAGTTCAAGGACTGTTTTAGCAGAGAGTGACAAATGACCAATATCCCACAGAAAGATCGATATCTTCACACAAAAAGTCTCATCAATATCTCATTATTTGTCTTTACCACATCAAAAAGAAACCAGAAATCTCACATTTATCTTGGCCATCATTCAAGACTACAGTGTTAGGGGATCTTATACCTTGTGCATAGCCCAGAGCACGTCACTGCTTTCTGCAGGTCTGCAGTAGACACTAGAACCTAAAACCCATTGCCTTGGTATAGATTCTGACATATAGTGAGCTTATAGGACTAAAGAGAACTCAGGCTAGAATAGGGCTTCCTATGTCAATAACCTTTACATAAGTAAATTGCCATATTTTCCCCCACAGAAAAGCAAGTAAGTTTAATCTGCTCACATTTCAGTTAGTAGCTGAATGCTTAATGACTGTACCAGCGAGTCTCCTTCAGAAAACGCTACAAGCTCTTTTTTATTGATTCAATGTCTTTTAAAAAGACGACTCTGAGAAAGTACAGTCTTTTTATGTTTTCCCAAAGGGATCCAGAGATAGCACTTAAAAGACTTGGAATCAACAGAAAAGTCTACAAATACTGTTAAGCCTACAAGAAGCACTAAAGTGCACACGGGAACAAATGAAGAGGGGAAAGGAGGATGAGAGGAACACAGCCTGGCCCACCCAGCCCTCCGCATGATAATCCTGCTCAGAATAGCCAATGGACAGAAAGGACCATGAGACACAATGTATCTCACTGATGCATAGCACTTGAGGGGCATCACTGGAGGGAGAGTGCAGGAATTGTGCTCAATCAATCCCACTACATGAGGACGAAACACTAAGGGCGTGCAGCAGAGCAGCAAAGGGAGAAAAGCATTGCAGTCCCCAGGGGAATACCAAAGATAGACTTTGGGGCCAGGGCTAGGCAACCCATCAGACTTGCCTTGGAAATCACCTCTAAAGATCAGCAAATGGACCTTGGACTATTTAAAGACTTTCCTTTGGTTGATTTTGTTGCTGTTTTATTTTATTTTGTTGTTTTGCTTTTCCATGTCTTGTTTTTGTGCTTGCATGTCTATCGATAGCATACTCTGGATAAACAACGTGAAGGAGAAAACAATAGGGCTGATGTTTCTGTGGGAAATGGGAGAGGGGGAGGCAGAGAAAAGGACGAGGAGAGTCAACAAATGGAGGGATAATGGAACAGCAAGTGATCTAATATTGATGGCAAGGAGGACGCGTAGGAGGTCTGGTAGGGCTTGATCAAGGGTAATGCAACTGAGAGGAATTGCTGAAACCCGAATGAAGGCTGAACATGATAGTGGGACAAGATGAAATTAAAAGAAAATTGAGGAAAGAACTGGATTGCCAAGGACATTTATAGAGTCTAAATACATATGTAAATATATTTATATATAATGATGTTGAAATATATCTGTGTACACATACTTATAGGTTTAGTATTAAGGGAGTAGACAGACATTGGGCCTCTACTCAAGTGCTCCCTCAATGCAAGAACACTTTGTTCTCCTTTTTTTTTTTTTTAGGCATCACTGCCCTGGTGGGGAGCAGGAGGCTCAGTCTTTGGTCCTATGAGCTGGAATTGAACCTCCATCCTAGTGGGCCACAGTCTTGCGAACAACCACTACGCCACCCAACCCAAACACTTTGTTCTTATAACCTGACATTCTGTGATACTCACCTTTCTGACACAGTCACTGAAGACAAAGTGGGTGCTTGAGCAAATGTGGTGAAGAAAGCTGATATTGGCTGGATATCAAAAGATAGAGCACCTGAGGTCTTAAAGGCTTGCATATAAACACGTGTTCATCTAACTGAGAAGCAACCAAGCCCACATGGAGGAAGCACGACAGCCTGTGTGATCATGAGGTATCGATGAAATCAGGTATCAGGTACTCAGAACAAAAAACCATCTCATTGTGAATGAATGAATGGAGTGGAGACACAAATCCCATCTGTGGACAAATTGGACAGCCCCTTGCAAAAGGGTCATAAGAAAGAGATGAACCAGTCATGGTGTAGTATAACACTGATGAAACATACAACTTTCCTCTAGTTCTTTAATGCCTCCCCCCCACCCACCCACATATACCATCATGACTCCAATTCTACCTTACAAATCTGGCTAGATCAGACCATGTTCATGGGCATAGATTAGAGCTGAAAATATTGGGAATACAAGACAGATAAACCCCTTAGGACCAATACTAAGAGTAGCGATACCAGGAGGTTAAGGGAGAGGTGAGAGCGGAAAGGAAGACTGATCACAATGACTGACATATAACCCCCTCCCAAGGGGACAGACAACAAAAAAGGGGGTGAAGAGACATCAGTCAGTGTAAGACATGAAAAAATAATAATACTTTATAAATGAGGAAGGGAGGGGGTGGATGGAAGGGAGGGAAAAAAATGAGGAGCTGATACCAAGGGCTCAAGTAGAAAGAAAATGCTTTGAAAATAAGGATGACAACATATGTACCAATGTGATCCACACAATGTATGTATGGATGGATCATGGTAAGATTTGTACAAGCCCCCAATAAAATGATTTTCTTTTAAATTACAGAAAGGGTGTAATGATGTATTTCAGTGTCCTGTGTATCTCACCACCCCACACCATTTGCTTTTTAAGTTAAAGCCTCCATTTCAAGGATATCTTCTTGTTTGTTTTTCTTCCCTGCAACAGAAAGAGGAATTAGGTGTAAAAGAGACAGCTTGGAATGAAGGCAGGGCTAGGGGGCAATTCAATCTGAAAGGGAGGCTGTCCTGACTTTCAGCACTTGCTTCAGCCTTCCTAACTCAGTGCCCAAGAGGTAGAGTCACAGTTGCTGTTGCTGCTTGTGATTGAGTGGATTCCGACTCACAGCACCCCTGCAGTGGAGTGTAGGATAGCTCCAGAAAGGTTCCCTGGATGCACTTTTGAGGCGAGCAGATTGCCAGGAACGTCCTCTCCTAGAGCAGCTGATGGATTCAGTCTTTTGATTTTTCATTTAGCAACTGAACAGTTGCACTTTCTGGGCTCCTGAGAACCAAGAGCACTGAGCACTAACATGTGGCTCGTGAGTCTTTCCAATGTGACGACTAGACCTAGGGCATAGGACTTTGAATTTTTTCCATGGATTTAATTGTCAGTAGTCACATCAATGTAGCAATGACCATATTGGGTTAAAGTCCCTGAATGCAATCGACAGAATGGCAGTGAGATTGGGGCTTGGGGGATAATCATTCTTGAACTGTGTGACTTCTAATTTCCCTCTTAGCTTAAAAATTTACAAACAGATGACAAGGAACAAACTTTATTTTAGTTGGAAAGAAAACAAAGCCAGTTCATCTCTACAAAGAGAGTTGGGAGGGATGATATGAGGATAAGACAAATCCAGGTACCCAGGGGCCTCAGGTCCCCTGTGGCCATCATATGTCTTGATTCATAAGGTCACACTTTATAGCTCTGTTACTGCCACCGTGGATCATCTCTATCCAGGAGATGTTATCTATTACATCTCTGCATTACATGAAAAAAGAGAGAAATGGCTTCTTTGTTTTCCTTGTAATGCAGGCCACAAAAGAGCAATGGATGTGCCTAAAAGGTAATGTAAGACTTAAAGAGGTAGAAATGATCTCTATACTATGTCATGCATACAGTTCTTCTACCAAAATTTTAGCAAGGAAAGCTTACTCAGGTCATTAGGGAAAAAGGATAGGAACTACAATAGTGAACTGAAAGTCACTTACACATCAGAGTAGCTCACGCTAATAGTACGGTGAGTCAAGGAGTGTATAAATGAAGAAGGTCCTGACTCGACTAGTGGTGTAAGACATGACAAAGTAGTCATACTGTATAAATTACTGTATCATAGTAGACATACTGTATCATACTGTAGCCATACTGTATAAATTATCACCTCCCTTGTGAGGGAGGTGCGATGGGAGGGAGAAAGTGAGAAGCTGAGATCAAGGGCTCAAGTAGAAAGCAGATGCTTTAAGAATGATGGGGAGGCTGAGCCCCAGTGGCGTAGTGGTTGTGCGCAGGACTGCGGCCCACTGGGACGGAGATTCAATTCCAGCAGTGGGGCTGGGCCTCCTACTCCCACCACCAGTGGTGCTCCCACCACCAGCAGTGATGCCAAAAAAAAAAAAAAGAATGATGGGGAAAGTAAATATACAAAAGTACTTGACATGATGGATGCATGTATGAATTGTGATGAGTTATATGAGTCCCCAATAAAATGATTTTTTAAAAAGTATAAAATCCGCCCCCCCCCAAAAAAGGTATAAAGTCCATTCAGAGAATGAGTGCTTGCCAAACTTTAAGCCCTTGTTCCTGGTTTAAAACCAACTACTTTCCTTTAACCTTCAGAATAGAACTGTGCATTAACTGCTTTTCATGACTGACTTTTCAGAAGCAAATTGTCAGGCCTTTCTTCCAAATCTCCTCGAGGTAGATTGTAACTCCTAAGTTTTTGTTTAGTACTTGACTGTTTAGCCATCTGTAACACAGGGTTCCTGGTTCCCTGCTTAACTACCCTTCATTCCAACTCCTGTTGTTTTTAGGTGCCTCAAGTCGGCTCTGACTCATAATGACCCCCATGTACGACAGAGAGAAACATTGCCTGGCCCTGCCCGATCCTCATAATTGTTCCTATATTGACCCTATAAGACAGAATAGAACTGATCCATCTGCTTTCTGAAGCTGTACACCTTTAAGAAAGCACACTGGTTCCTCATTCTACCTTGGAGTGCCTGGGGGATTTGAACCAGAGACCATTTGGATAAGCAGCCTAATGTTAAATGCACTGAGTCACCAGGGGCCCTTGCTGTCATTCTGAGTCATCAGTGTGTAAACACAGACTGAAAAATACAGGGTAATATTTGAATTTACTGATACAGTCTCAGATAAACAATCTGATAGATCAAGATCTATCTTGATTATAGATAGTCTCCTGACTATATGCACATAGGAGTTTGTGGGCAGCTCTCTTTGGTAGAACTGCTAAGGTGAAGAACTAGGCTTTTTCCTGACAGGATGCACTCTCCCCCAGATGTGTGAAAGGCAATGGTGTCTAGGTCTTCTTGCTTTCCATTCAGCTTGGAGGCTCACTGAAACCTCATCCAAGGGGAGCAGGTATCTGACAGGCGTGGGGAAGAGACACCATTCCTGAGTACATCCCAGGCTTTCTGGTTCCCATTAGGCCCCGACGAGGAGGGTGAGACAACACCCTGTCCTCTCCCTCTCCTTGGGTATTTGTCTTTGTTTCCATTAGATATTTATTTGTGCTTTTTTCCAACTGTTTTGCATGTTGTTAAGAGTTAAAGAAGACATATTGTATATCCTAAAGAGAAGCAGTAAAAATAATTTAGCTTATTTCTTTCATGTCTGAGTGTATTAATCCTGGCTTACATAAGGAAATACAAAAAACAAACTGTAAACAAGGACTCATTTGGAATCAGATTGTGCATGAATAATGACACACATTCTCATCGAAGATGTGGAGGGGGAACTTTCGTTTTACTGCCAGTGGCTTTAAAAAATGGTCTCTCTCTCTCTCTCTCTCTCTTTTTCTTTCCAAAGGAAATTACTCAGAATGTAATAAAAACATGTTTTCTTCTCTAAAAGGATTAATTTACCTTTTGTGTCATGAGGAAATAAATGCAATCAATACCTCAATTCTTGTTCTCTATGGAGAAAGACAATTTCCGAGTTTGAAACCTAAGACATGATCCTGTAGTGCTGATACCCTAACTTTTAAGAATCCCTGCTTGAGCAGTGGCTAAGCACTGGACTACTAATGGGAAGGTCAGTAGCACAAACCTCCTAGGCACATTGAGATAAAAATATAGCAGCTGGCTTCCACAAAAATTACAATTTTGGACACTCTCTGAGGGAGATATACTCTGTTTTATAAGATAGTTATGAGTTGGAATCAACTTGATGACACCACCACCATTAGTATTAGGTACACAGACTGTTTCTCTTATGATTTCTCTAAGACTCAGACTCATCCAGATCCCAACAAGTCTTAGGGAGTTTCTGTATCCTCTTCCCTCTATGCAGTCCCTTCACTTCCTGTATTCATTCTTCCTCCACACCCAGAGATAGAGAGTCACAAGGTATTTGCACTGGGGAAGGAAGCAAGCTAATGACTACAGGCTCTGGACCTAGGGAACTATGTGATTTGGGAACTTGCTCCCCAAACATGCCTCCTCTCACTCCCCTCCTTTACAAACGAGGACCCAAGCAGTACCTTCCACACAGAGTGTGGCTGTTGTTGGGGATTTCGTTGAATTGGTTTCAACTCACAGCAAGCCTATGTCTGACAGAAGAAAGCACTACCTGGGCCTGGGCCATCCGCATGACGGTTGTTACGGTCTAGTCCATCGTGCGGAAACTCTGGCAATCCATCTTGGCAAGGGCCTTCCTCTTTTTTGCAAGCTCTCCACTTTACCAAGCCTGACATACTTTTCTATGGACTGATCTCTTCTGATGATAACATGTCCAAAATATGCAAGGTGAAGTTTCATCATGCTTGCTTCCTCCCAGACAGAGGTGTTCTTTTGACAGTCCGAAGGTTCAATATTCTTCGCCAGCATCACAATTCAAATGCATTAATTCTACTTCAGGCTTCCTAATGCAATGTCCACTTTCCACACGCATATGAGGAGATTGGGAATATGATGGCTTGGCTCAGAGGCCCTGTAGTCCTCAAAGTAACACCTTGCTTGTCAGCATTTTAAGAGATTGGGTGCAGCAAACTACCTATTGCAATGTGTTGCTGGAACCCTTGACTGCTGATTCCACAAGCATTGATTTGGACCTAAGCAAAATAAAAATATTTGACAACTTTAATTGCTTTTCCATTTATCATGTTGTTACCTATTGGTCACATGGTGAAGATTTGTGTGTGTTTGTTTGTTTGTTTTCTACATTGAATTGTAATCCAAACTTGAGGCTATGATCCTTGGTCTTCATCAGCAAGGGCTTCAAGTCCTCCTCATTTTCAGCAAGCAAGGTCGTGTCATGCATATTGCAGGTTGTTAATTAGACTTCCTCAGATCCTAATGACATTTTCTTCTTCATATAGTTCAAATTCTCTGATCATTTGCTCAGCATATAGACTGATGAAAGGATAAAACCCCAATGCACAGCTTTCTTGATATTATTATTATTAAGATCATTATATTGAGGGCTCTTATAGCTCTTATAACAATTGTAGCAAGCATATGTATACACGTTACCATCATTATTTTTTAAACAGTTGCATTCTATTTGAGCCCATGGTATCAGCTCCTCTTTTTAACTCTACCCACTCCCTGCCACTGTCATACCCCTTGATCATTTGCAAATTATTATTATTTTCATATGTTATACCAATTGCTGTCTCCCTTCCCCCAATGTGTCATCCCCTCTCCTATTCCCATTTCCCCCCTACTCTCCTGGTATACTACTACTTCTGGGGGGTTTACCTGACCTGGATTCTAAGTGTCCTGAGCTCTTATCTGTACCTGGGTACCTGCTCCGCTCTATCCTACAGCGAAAGGCAGGATTGGGGTCATGATAGTAGGGCATGAGACAACTCCAAGGAACCAAAGAAATATTGTGTTTCATCCATACTATACTTCACACTGGTGGATCCATCCCTTCATTGTGTCCCTTCTGTGAGGGGATGTCCCATGGCATCTATCTACAGATGGGTTTGGGATCTCTGTTCCAACCCACCTCATTCTCAAAAATATGTCTATTTGCTTGTTTTGGATCTTCTGATGCCTGTTACCTGATTCTGTCAACAACTCATGATTGCACAGACTGATGTGCTTCTTCCATGTGGATCTTTTGCTTCCCTGCTAGATCACCACTTGTTTAACTCCAAGTCTTTAAGACCCAGATGCTATTTATTTTGATAACTGGACACCATCAGCTGTCTTCACCACATTTGCTTATGCACGTATTTTGTCTTCAGCAAAAAACATAGGAGTGCCCTTATGCAAATGTATTAATTTATAAAAATAGAGGTATTGACTTATGTCCTTATGTCCATATATTTATATGGCAATACATTGAGGAAGGGGACAGACTTGGGGGACTCTACTGAAGCCCTCCCTGAATGCAAGACCACTTTTTTCTAACAGCCTGGTTTTCTGTGATGCTCACACTCCTGGCACACTCACGTTCTTGATTTTAAACCATGCAACCAGTATCCCTTTGTTCTGTTCACACAACCACCTCGTAAACAAGTACCACATGAGCACATTAAAGTGTTCAGAAGTTCCCATTCTTCTCAACATGATCCAGCATGTGATATCAATGATCTTGTTCTATTACTTGCACATTCTTTTGGGTCATATTTCATTATAATAGGTACAAATATGGATCTCTTTCAGTCAATTGCCCAGGTTGCTGTCTTCCAAATTTCTTAGCATAGCTGACTGCTTCATCCTTTTGTGAAAACATTTCTGATCGCCTCCACTTTTTTTTTTTTTTTTGCTAGTGCCTTCAAATGAAGCTTGGATTTCTTCCTTCAGAACCACTGGTCCTTGATCAGATCCTTCCTCTCAAAATAGTTGAATGCCGTTCTTTCTGGAACAGTGATTGTGTATTCTTTCCACCTCCTTTTTATCCTTCCTGTATTGTTCAACATAAAATACTTCTTTAGAACTCAGGTAGTTGCCCAGAAACATTGAAACAATGTTAGTATCAATAGATTCAGTTTTATCTCCTAGTGACATCACATGTGTCAGAGTAGGCCTATGTTCCAGAGTTTTCAGTATTTGTGATCTTTTAAATGTAGACAGTCTGCTTCTCAGATTAGGCTAAAACCCCAACCTTTTGATTAGGAGATGAGAGTATCAACCCTTTATATTACCCAGGGACTGACCTAATTTTCAGGAACCTTGCTATTTGCCTCTTCACCTTCATGGTAGCACTTTTCTGTTTAAAAATAATCTTTTGTTTTAAGCTTCCTTCCCCCCTCCACCCCTGTCACATAAGTACGGTTCAAGCTCCCATTGCAACATAGATATTTTAAAGATAAACTCAAGATAATTCTCACTGTTCTTCCTTTCTTTGATTTTACTTTTATTAAATCCCAGATTCAAAAGTTGGAAGAATTTCTCAAGACCTATCCAGTCATCCATCCACTTAATAAACATTTACTGTGAACTTACTCCAACTTACTGAAAGTTGTAGGTTTAAGAAAAATCTGAAAATCTACCTAATAAAACATCATCATTGAAAACCCCATGGAGCACAGTTGTTGGGGTTTTTTCCCCCAAATACACATCAAGATGCTTTGAATGAAAATCAACAACAACTGGTTACTTAAAAGCTTAGAGGAAACTTGATGTTTTTGTTGGGGGGCGGGGCGGGGGTAGTGGCAGGCAAACAAAACAAAATACAAACCACCTACAATCTACAACTCTCTGGGAAAAGTACAAAACTTGCCTGGCACACAGGGTAGGCCTACCTTTCCTAAGTTCAGATGTGAGCACAGGGAGTGACCACCGACATCAGCACCAGTATTCTGGGGCTTCATGGGTCCAGGAGCCCAACAAAGTCCATCATTGCCCCTGGGAGGATTTGAGAAGTTGTTGCCCATTGGGACACCGCCTTGTCCTTCTCCAGCTTTGATGGAGCTGCCAGATAATTGTCTCCTGAGATCCAGCCCAAGTTGTTTTTTCAATTTTAATTTTTTTCCAGCCCAACTTTTATGTTTTAAAAAAAGTCTCACCCAAAAAGCCAACAGAGTAGACACCCAGGAAAACAAAACAAAACAAACATTAGAAAAATTACTTTTTCAAATCAAGAATCCCACAGTAGCTGGCTGTTCTTGCAGCTATCACTTCACGTTTCATAAATGTCAGACTTGAAATAAAAGAGAAGGTAATGAGGTCTCACTTCAATGGAAGCAAGACTGTATCTGCCTTATTTAGATCCTGCTGCTATAATTCTCTGCTACACGAATGGCTTAGACTCAAATGATCTTACCTCCCTCGGCTATTTTTTGAAATATTTTAAATATCTCTGATGATCTAACATCCACTCATTCGGCACATTTGCATAATATCCACTGTGAGCAAGGCATTGGGATTTTTTCGGGACTCTTATGAGGCTGTATTTTATAGACAGTAGAGACTTTAGAGTCCAATAAGTTGTGGCACAGGAGAGAATTTCACACCTACCATTCAGGGCATTGATTAAGGTGTTCCAAATCTCAATGTATTCATGTGTTACTATAAGTTGTCAAGACATCTTGAACTCCTGGAAGTATAATAGACAGAAATATTGCCCATTCCTGCATCATCTTTGTGATCATTGGTCTTATCTTCCATCACTACATCAAACACTGTTCTTTTATGATCCATAGAGTGCTCATTGGATACCTTGTGGAAGAAGTTGCTAGGCTTTCTTCTTTGGCTGTCTAAGAAGCTCTCCTGGATCTTATCCACTCTGAATGATCATGTTGGTAGTTGAAACACCTCTGGCATAGCTTCTAGCAACACAGGAACAAGTCACCACACTATGACTTATTGACAGATGTGTCATGAATTGTCTATGTACTATTGTAAAATGTTGACAACGCCACTGTCTCTTACTTGTTGAAGTTAAATAAGATGATAGAAACGAAGTGTCTATCATGTGGAAAGAAGTACTTATAAAGAAGAAAGAGATTGCAGAAGAAAGAAATGAGAAAATAGAAGAGAGAGAGAGGAAGGGGAGAAAGGAGAAATAGTGGAGACGGAAAAGAAGAGGAAAACACTGGATTAGAAACAGAGGAACAAGTAAGATCTTTTTCTTATCAACATTCTGTCAGGACAAGTAAGACAGACACATTTAGAAATGACTAGGTTATATATAATGGTGACAATAGAGACACAAAATTGGAGCAGGCACTTTAAAAAGGTCAACAAAATCTTACAATGGAAGTAGAAGGCAGAATTTGGGGATGGGAAAACCTCATGAAATGATCATCTGAGGAGACCATGATACTTGGAAAAATTGGATAGCAAAAATGGGCAGGAAAAGGGAACTCTACATTATCAGTTTCCAAACATATTTCGCTTACTGTCCTTTTCAGAAAAAAAATTTCTCAGTGCCTCCCTTGTAGTTAAACATGTTGAATTATAGCTAACCCCAGCGTAAAGTGTAGGTGTCAGTTTTTGCAACCCCTGGACTATTTTAGCATCCCCGGGGGACAGTATCACCACATTGGGAAACCCAGGTCTCGTTACCATTGCTGTTAATTCACTTCTGACCCCTGGTGACTCCATAGAACTGTGTAGAACTGTCCTGTGGGTTTCAAAGGCTGTAAATCTACAGAAGTAGAAAACCTCATCTTTGCCCCTCCAAGCTGCTGGTTTCAAACGGCTGACCTTACCGTCAGCAGCCCAGCTCATAACCACTACACCATCAGGACTCCCTAAGCTTGCTCTAAACACTGAGAAGCTTGAGAAAAACCTAGAGACACGATTGAGTGGGGTATCCTTACAGCAGGGGAGGACTCAGAGTTCACAGGGGGAATGTGGTAAAGGATAAAGCTTCAAAGATACATTCCACCTGGCGTATGGAGCCCTTTAATGCTTCATTCTAAATGTGGATAGAATCTCTGGAGGAGAAATGGATTCCCGAGGTTGGACTCCAAAGTGAGAGAACTAATCCCAAATCATTTCACCTGGGATATTTCGCTTAAGGATGAGGTTCTCTATTGTAGAAACAGTGATGCTACCTCACCCCTGAAAAGTATTTTCTTTTAAGTAATAACTTCACAATATAGTTTATTTAGTTCTAATAACCCTATGGGGAAGGACGTCTTTGTTTTAAAAATACATCTGTAGAGGGCTTTTGTAGGCAATGGTGGAGAGGAAATGGCTAAAATGAGAAGTTGTTGAGGAATATCTGACTTCGATGCAGTCCAAAGTTTGCGCTAGCATGGAGCACAGGCATGGACAATGACTGCAGTTGGAGGGGAGAATGGAGAGACTATGACAATGTTTTTACCACTGGTTCGATCAGAAGGGTCATATGTTTGGAGTCCCTCAGTGGTGTAAATGGCTATTACTATCAGCTGCTAACCAAAACCTTGGAGCTTAGCATCTACCCAGAGGCACCTTGTTAGAATGGTTTGCCAGTGTATTTTCCCCCCATGTAGCAGTCTACTTTGACACATATTGTCTTGCCCTGAGTCAGAAATGGTTTCATGGAAACAGGTAGTGAATGCTCCCTAGATTAGGAATTTTTTTTCTTGATTTTTATTTGTTCTTTCTGTTTCTCTTATAAAATAGAATACATTTTTTTTATATAATGAAGAGATGTGATTATTGGAAACGGAGTAGATGATATGAAACTTGTTTATGGACCACATCGGATCACACATTGTAAAAGTCTCACAGAATTTTATATAAAGAAAATTACTAAAAACAAAAGAAAGAAAGAAAATCAAAGTTGACCAATGGTTACCATAGGTGAAGAAAGATATGTTTTTGCTTAAGGGACAGTGAGTTTATGCAAATGGTGGTAGAAAAATTTGGTAAAGGATATTAATAATGATGCAATGCAAGAAGGGTATATTCAATGAATTATATGTATAGAAGTTACTGAATTGGAAAATGTTTTTTGTGGATATTTTGGGCACAATTTTTTAAAAAACTACACTGATAATAATGAATATAAGAAAGAAAATTGTCTAAAATTGATTGTAGTCGTTACCATACAATTCTTTTTTTTGTGGGTGGGGGGGCATCACTGCTCTCCGGTGGTGGGAGTAGGAGGCCCAGCCCCACTGCTGGAATTGAACCACCGTCCCACTGGGCCACAGTCCCGCACACAACCACTACGCCACTGGGGCTCAGCTCCATACAATTCTTTTTGATGTGATAAAACTATTGAATTATATGAAATGTGAAAGAAGTGCTAATAAATCTGTTTTAAATAAATAATAATAAAAACAAAGAAATTCCCACTTACCAAATGTCAAGGCTCCTCCATTCTCACGGCACTCCATTCTTTTAGCAGACATTTCAATCTATTTCCTACTAACTTAAAGTTTCCTAGGGGCATTTCCTTGCATGGCATTAGGTAGACCTCCTGTAATTCACCCCTTTAAAGTGTTGAAAAGCAAAAACGTTACTTTGAAGATTAAGGTGTCCCTGAGCCAAGCTATGGTATTTTCAATTGCCTCATATTAATGTGGAAATTGGACATTGAATAATGAAGACCAAAGGAAAAAATCGTTCCACCTGAATTATGGTGCTGGATAAAAACATTGCAAGGCCCATGGACTGACAAAAGAACAAACAAATCTTTCTTGGAAGAAACACACACAGAATGCTCCCTGGAGACTCACATGGTCATTTCATCTACTTTGTGTATGTTGTCTGGAGAGACCAGTCCCTGAAAAAGGATACCATGCTTGGTACAGTAGATGGGGCAGCAAACTGAGGAAGATCCTTGACAAAATGGAATGACACAGTGGTGGCAACAATGGGTTCAATGGAAGAATAATTGTGAGGATGGAACTGGACAGAGAGGTACTTTGTCCTATTGTATGTAGGGTTACTATGAATCAGAATAAATTCAATGCCACCTGACAACAAAGACCAAGGGTATTTCCATTGTGGTAACCTGGGTGGACTAAAGAAACAAAGCCAGAGAAAACTTTATATCAGAGAGCAATTTTATGCTAAGAAGACATCTCAGCCGAGTCCAGATCAAGTCCACAGGTCTGATATTAGCCCAATGTCCAGTATCAGCCTGTAAATTCCTCCTCAGACTCACACAATATATGCCATGATGCCAAATGCAGGAAGTTCACATGCCAGTGGGTGGAAATTCTTGTGGATCCAGTGGCGGTAGAATCATCTCAGCATTGTCGTGGGTCTCCATGTGACTCCTTTAGCTCCAGGGATGGATCAGTGTAGCTCCATCAGGCTCCTCATCAGTAAGGTCTCACAGGGAGTGTATGTGTGTTTCCTTTCTCCAGCTAGTTACTTATCTCCTTCGAATCTCAAATTAGGTCATCAAACTATGACCTGATTGACAGGCTAAACTCCACCCCTTCACTATTAAGTCTCAAATTGACAACAGGTTATGTAACCACCACATCCATATATATCTGTGATTCAGTTCTCCCTGCTGTCTGGCCAACTAGGGGATGGCTACTTTCTTAAGTAAACCTCTCCAAGAAGAACCCAACAACTCCTGAACCCAATGCCTCGGTTTCAGAAGGGTTGGATTGATGGAACCAGAAACTAGTCACTTGTTCCCTTCACACCAGTCCTCTAAATCAGAATGGTAGTATTGATAAGTTCCAGCAATCAAGATGCCTCTTGTTATAAGGTATATCACCTTTACAAGATCCACCAACCTTTACCTCATAAAGGTGTCCACTCTTGGTCTCCTTTCCAATCCTTGTCTTCCTCCGCTTTCCCTTTGTGTTCTGATTTGCAATCTGGCCTCAAAATCAAGTCTCTTATTTTCATTAGCTTCCAGTGAGTTGGCTCATGGGGATCCCATGCCAGTGGGATCCCTGATTCATGGCAACCCTATTGTGCAAATAAATCAGACCCTTACAATCCATAAGATTCTCCTTGTTATTGATTTTATTAAACCACCATGCATTTCTTCCTAGTTGAATTTCTTCTAGTCTGGAAACTTCCCAGAAACCTGTTCAACATTAGAGCAACTCATAAGCTTCCAGCGATGAAAGGATACATTCTCCCAAAATTATATCCAGGTCTCCTGCCTTAAAGGAACCCAGAATGCCCAAATTCCAACAATGGCTGAGACAATTCAGGATAAATTTTCTCCCGAGAGGCCCCTGGCATTGTATAAATTTTAGGGATGCAAATAGAGGAGGAAAATTGTCCCTTTCTATTCTGCATGTTCTAAATCTGAGATGAAAGTGGACGTGCTGTGTGGTTCAGAGGATAACTCCATCTGTCAAGAATGCCTTGACCTCTAGGCCCATCAACCTGCCTCTAACCAGTCATTTCCAACACACCCTATGCACTTGCTTTTTTCATACTAGATGATTCAACTGAACTTCCTGGGACTTCTGTGCCTTTGTTCTGGCTTCTGGGTAGGGGGCTTCGTGAATGCTTCCCACATTGACAAACTGCATATCCCTACAGCCCGAGTCTCCTGTTTCACCTCAGCGAGTTCTCAATTCCACAGGCTTCTGAATTACCTCCTCAGAAACATTTTGTTCTGTTATTTTTTTTTACCTCAGCCTGCCATAAAAACATGGAATTTTTTTAATCTGAAATTCATTTTCAGTCTTCTTTTATAAATCTGTCATTTATACAATGGCTGAAAACTTTCTAAAATCAGTTACAATTTGTGAACCCCTTCTTTTTGGCATAATGTCATTTTGTACATTAAAATGATAATGACTGGAGGACTTCCTATTAAGTGTTTCTCCTTCAGGGGTGGGGGACATGAGGAGGAGACATTAGATGGGGGTTGTACAGGCTGTTCAGTATTGTACTGAAGTCTCTGTGTGCCTATGCTCGGCACACAGCAAGGGTCTCATGAAATCAAGAAAATAGAAAAATACATTTTTTAAACATCTTCAAAGTGAGGATAACAATTAAAACCTCATATGCTCCTTATAAGAGAAAAAGACATCAACATCATTAACACATAAAGTTTTAGTACTGTACTTGATTTTTAAAAATTCCTTTGAAGTAGTTGAAGGCAGTCAAGTGTTCTGGAGTGGTTCTCAACCTCCACTGAATCTCTTGAGGAATTTTTACAAAAATACACCATTTCCCAGGCTTCACTCTAATCCCCAATAAAGAAAACTACTATCATTGGGTCAATTATAACTCATAGTGACCCTATATGGGATTTTTGAGACTGTAATTCTTTATGGAGTAGAAAGTTTCATCTTCCTTCTACAGAATGATGTGTACTTGAAATTGACCTTGTAGGGAGCAGTACCACCAGAGCTCCTTCACACTGGTTCAGGCAGAGGTATTTCCTCCCATCTCCTCCTACCTGATGTACTGCCTGAACTTTTAAACTGTGGACTAGTGATGGCAGACAGGCTTCTAGCCCTAATCAATATTGACAGCACATGCACTTGTGTCAGTCATAAAACTTAATGGTTATACAAGGGGATTCCAAAATTTCATAGAAAATTTCTACATCTCTCAACTCCTCTTTTCCATGAACTTTTTGAAGCCTACTCGTAATCTTTGCTACAGACTGGGGTTCTGCTAAGTTCTTTTCTTCTTTCTCGTTGACCAACTAAGGCTGAGAGAGATTAAGTATCTTGCTTTGCCTAACATTACATAGCCTATTAAGCGCTGAACCTAGGCAAACGGACCTTTGGGCTTATATTCAAGCTTAAATTTCTGGGCACTGAGTTAGTTACTCACTGTGTTTTGATTTGGAAGGTCAATGGTTTGAAACCACCAGCCCATCTGTGGGATAAAGGCAGGGCTTTCTACACCTATGAAGAGTTAGTCTTATAAACTGTCACAGGAGCAGTTTTGCCCTGCCTTACATGGTTGCTAGGAATCAGAGTTAGCTGTATAGCAGTGAGTGAGATAGGTTACAGTGAAACCTAAAACCATTTATGAGTCTTCATGAATTCAGTCACCATTGAAATCCTTCTGACCACTGTCCGGCACTGTGAATAGCTTTGCCATTGGGAAGAGTACAATAGAGAGTGGATTACTGTAACTCCCTAGCTGCTCCAGGAAGGAATGACATAGCCCTTGGTGACTTGCCTGAGTATGCCATTAATGGAAATTGGGGTGCTAGGGTCAAATGGTCATTAGTCATATCTTGCCTTGGTAGGAGGACACTGAACCTATCTTGTAAGCCTTTCTGTCTAAAATAATGCATGTGTCCCAGTCATGGTTCCCAATTCAGTAGCCCCACCAGTAACTTGATATATTGATCTGCCACCAGTCATGCTTTTGTGATAATTTCCTTTGCCCTCCCATGCCCTTTTTAAGTCTCCAAATCTCTATAAGCCTTTGGACACTATTAGAACCTCAATCTAATAATATCCCTTGTACAGTTAATGTCTTTGTATTGTCTTTGTCCTGTGTAAGACTTAATAAATGTCCTCTTGAAATTATATGTGAAACTTAGGGTCTCTTTTATAACCAAAAACAGGTCAAAGCTCTACCCACCAGCTGACTTCCTAAAGATTCGAACTGTCTGCTTCTAAGTACCCCAAGTATTTAAATATTTGTTAGTTTCCTTATCCATAAAATGAGGCGGTCTGAAAGTTCTATGGCCCCATTTTAAAGATGTAAAAAGAGAAGCAGACTACCTTGCTGCCTACACTTTGCTAGTGAGTCAGGACAAAGTCAGATTTCCAATCCAACTCTCCAAGAATTAGCATCACATTCTTTTCTTGATGTCACAATAGGACAAGTTGGAGGAGGTGTTTGCCACTAAAACAATTTAAGAGAGTGATACAAGTTTTAAACCCAGGTGCTTCTTCTTTCCAGAAACAGATTTAAAGTAGTATTCAACATACTCACATTTTTTATTGAGCACTATGGAACTCTGAGGTAGGCACCATGAAGGAAAATATGTGGTGCTATTTTCATCTGGAAAACACACACAGACACACACACACACACACACAATGTGAGACATGAGAGAAGAGCATCTTCCACACACTTGCATACCAGCATGTAGAGCACTCTGCACTTCCTTTCTCTGCCCCTCTCTTTGAGAGTCCTCCCCCATGAGAAAAGAGAATTTATTGCTCAAGGCAATTGATATAAGTCATGGTCAGTTTGTAGAAAAGTCAAAGACCTTGCCCGGTTTTCTTTCCCTTCTGCTTCCTACTATGAACAGAGAATCTATCTTGCCTCTCCATGTGCATATCTGAATATTTCATCACTCTTCAGGTTTGATGCCAAGCAGAAGTCCAGAAGATTGTCAGATGCCCTGACTTGAAGTCACAGGCCAGGCTCCAGGACTGTCCAGAGGAGTGCCACCTATATTTTAAGAATACAAAAATATGCACTCTAATCCCAATGTTGTATAGAACCATAAGTTAAAAGGTATTCCTTTTAACATTCCGGCCATCTATTCTACACACCAATGTCCCATGAGTCACCAAGAAGCATTATCCTAAGTGGTGTCCTGTGATGGCATCAACACAACAAGCAATGAAATAGAAATATGGCTCGGGTTTCTCTTCAGAAGAAGTCACTTGGTGTTTATTTATATCAATGAGTACTTATTTCCAAGTAAGCTCTGGCATTTGGTCTTAAGAGAGGGAGACAAATAAAAAGGGGGAGATAATTTAATTATTAAAAAAGAAGACTTGTGAAATAAAGGAAGATAAAGAAAATCAGAAGGAAAGGAAGAAAAACAAATGAAAGTTCCCCTCATTCAATCATCACCTCTTAAAAAGAAATTTAAGTGGATTAAGTGAAAATTGATTTTTTAAAAATTAGAACGGACATTGAATTCTTAAAACAATTATATTCACACAGTGAGAACTTAAAAAGAAATACAGTGTAGGGCCAAATCCATTGCTAGTCTAAGCAAGCCCAGGGTAGCTACATCATACCATGATTGCCTTTATACTACCTCCATCTGAGCCTCTGGATCGGAGCCCACCTCTGGTGGTATGGGGGTGTTGGAGATCTGGGGGACTACCAGGTAGATTCAGACTATCTCTGTCAAAAAGTCACAATACATGAATTCTGAAAACATGACCACAATGTAGGAAGGGACAGATTTGGTCAGAGTGAATTCTTGGCTCTTCTCTTTCACTAGAAATCTGAAACCAAATATTTGGCTTTTTCTCTGAGTTCACAAAAGACATATTCAGAGGCACGGAGTTATTCAACCCAGGCTCAGAGACACATTGACTATCTGATATACAATGAAGTTGGGCAACTAACCTTCTGGCTGACACATCTTATAGGGTTTTTTGGGGGGTGGGGGGGCGGGGGGGCATCACTGCCTCTGGTGGTCGTGGGCGCTACCCAGTGCTGCTCCTGAGAGCAGCCGCTGGATTTGAACCGCCAAGCCCACAGGCCACAGTCCCGCACTCAGCCACTTATGCCACCGGGGCTCAGCCCCATCTTACAGGTTTTTGAGAACCTAAAACAATAATGACAGGAAGTTGCTTTGGATTCCACTTTGACTCATGTGGTGATGCGGACCCCTTGTATGCCAGGGCACACTTCTGCTCCACAAGGTTGTTTACCGACTTATTTTTCAGAAGCAGGTCAGTGGGCCTTTCTTAAGTAGGTCCTCTTGGTAGACTCAAACCTCCCCTTTATTTGGTTAGTTGCTGTGATATCTAGATTTTCTATCAACTTGGCAAGGCCAGGTTTCTCATTATAATTTGGCATGGGATGCTCCCCAATGATATGATCTAATACAATGTAGTCAACACCATGGTGGCATCTGAGCAACCAAGCAGATGTGAGAAGATTGGTGCTACCCCTTGATTAGGTCATAGCCCTGATACAATTAGTGGGAAGTTTCACCCATCTTGTGGCCTACGCCTATATAAATTGACAATGTGTGAAGCTAGCTATGTTTTCTTTTTGGTTCCATTCCTATATCCATCTCACAAACCCACCAGGTTGCCTAAGGAACTTCACTCAATACTGCAGCAATCAGCTTTGTGCCTTGTTCCCTGGAGCATCTTCCTGCTTCCTGGTTTGCCAGCTCTGGCAGCAGCATAAGTCATGAAAAACCATGAGTCTAACTTGCTGATATTGAATTCATCTGCCTTTGCCTCCACCCGCTGGTGGCCTTCCTGCTATCTGGCTCATCTTTCTGCTCCCTGGTTCATCAGTCATGGGTGCAAGTCAGGAAACACCTCCAGCTTAACAGTTCACCCACAGACATAAACCAGATGACATTTAACTGCTTCTACACTATGGGACCTATCTTCTTGATAATAAAATTGCAAGTGAATATGTGTGCACTTCTCTAGAAAACCCATACTAACACATTTGCTTAGGGTCCTAATCATTTGTACCACCCAGGTACTCCTTTAAGAGCCTACTCTCATATATGAGTGACTGTGACATTTAATCATCATTCTTTATTGAGTACTTACTAAATGCCAGGAACTGTGATAGGTGATTGACCCTGTCAGCCACCAGCTCTTCACAACTACCCTCTAGAGGTAGTTGAGTGGTTGCCAAATGAGAATATGGAAGCTTGAGTGTCCAGATACTTGCCTAAAGCTTTCTGACTGATTTCAGTTTTGAAAGAAGGAATTGGGAGAAGAACCAATTCATCAGGTTATGATGTCAAAATCCTAGAATGCTTAACCATTATGTACTACTTAAAACCTAATTTGAAATATGTGTAACAGTGAGTTGGAAAACTCTAATTACTTTTACTTCTTCAGCTCCTAAAGTTTGCATGTAGATAAACTTACATAAACATATTACTTAGGTGATACAATTTCAATACTAAACTAAAAACAAATAAACATCATCAGATATTTAAAAATGTTAGAGAAAAAAACAGAATAATACACTCAAAAATAGAGACCATTATATCTCCAAGACTTCTCCCCATTCTCCAAAAGCAATGTAAATAATCAAAACATACCTATGCAACAAGAAAAAAAATCCACTTTTGTGTTTGTTTTGGTCTTTACACCTACCAATAGTTTAGGTTCTTTTCACTGTAATTAACTTCTTAGAAGTCTCTTTTACTTGACTTTGAAAACAGAGACTGTTTTGACATGTCTTATGCCTCTAGCTTGAATTTAGTACTCTTGTGGACCTTTCACAAAGATGACAAATATGTGGCATGCATGCTGTTACTCCACCTTTCCACACCCATGGAAGACACTGCCAATCAATCACTGCACTGAGCCTCTTCTTGGTCCTAGAATTCTCAAAAACAGACCAGTGGCTAGTTACTACCAACTGACTACAAATCACATGAAAAATGAAACCTTTTTGATATAGTTCCTCTGATTAAAGATAAAGGCATTCTCAGATTGGCATTCTTGGAAGGACAGAACCTTGAGGTATATGAGACAAAATACCCAAACCATTGGCAGCTGAGTCGATTCTAAGTCATTGAAACCCTATGTGTAAAGTCACAGCAGAACTGTGCTCCACTGAATTTTCAATAAGTGGCTTTTCAAAAGTAGATCATCAGGTCTTTCATAGTGAAATAAACCTAGTGAAGTCAGACCTCAAACTTTTTTTTTTTTTTAGGCATCACTGCCCTCAGGTGGTGGGAGTAGGAGGCCCAGCCTTTGCTCCTGGGAGCTGGAATTGAACCTCCATCCCAGTGGGCCGCAGTCCTGCGCACAACCACTATGCCACCGGGGATCAGCCCCCTCAAACTTTTTTTACAAAACTCTTTGCTAGTGAAATGATTTCAACACACAGGGACCCTATATAGGGCTTATGAGTATATATTTTTATAGAAACACACAGCCTTGTCTTTCTCCCATAGAGCAACTTAGGGATTTGAAAGACTAATCTTGAGGTTACTTGTCAAATTTCCATAGTGGCCCCAAATAATCTCTCCTCTGCCAAAGGTTTCTTCAGAAAAGGACTCATCAAAGAAAAGTCATGAGCAAATAACTCAGCTGAGTGATCCTATTTATGCGCTAAGGACAGAAATTAAAGTTTTCTTTAGTAATGAAGTCTAGTCATGTGAGTTTAGTAGGTGCCAGAGGCTATGGAAAAGGTGACGATAGCAAAATAAAACCAGCACACAGAGTGGATTGAAAGCATCCTGGTCCATGAGACTTCTGAATTTCAAAGGTGCTCCAATGAATCTTTAATCTTTATGTTGGTTTGGTTACATGAACCAACAAAGAGGCCCTCTGTGACTTTTTTGAGCCATAACTAATTTGTTATGTGATTGAGGACCATGACAATTGAAACATGACTTAAATTAATGTTTTGACATTTTCCTTGCTGTAAAGCTTTAGCACCAAGAGTCCTGGTGGCATCATGTATTATGTGTTGGGCTGCTAACCACAAGTTTGGCAGTTAGAAACCACTGGGTGCCTCATGGGAGAAAGATGAGGCTTTCCACTACCTTAAAAGTTACAGACAAAAAAAAAAAGTTACAGACTCAGAATCCCACAGGGGAAGTTCTACCCTGTTCTATAGTGTCTCAATGAGTCAGATTTGACTCAGTGGCAGTGAGAATGCTTTATTAGTCACACTAATACTATGTGTAGCAGCACAATACTAGGTTGAATTCAATAGCAACATATTTAATTAGGGTTTGAGGAAAAAAATGATTTAGTGACTTTGAAGTTCTTTGACTCCATTACTCAATGACAGTTGACTCTTTCTCTGTGTCCTAAGTATGAGATTTGCCCTTTTCAAATCTAAATTAAAAAAAACAACTCATTTTAGCAGGAACAACTTTCAGGGTCTTGGATGGCCATCATGGACACATACATGGTTTAGGAAAGATTCCTTTTGTTTTCTATACTTCTGTGCAATCAAAAGGTCATGACAGTGATTTCAAAGGCCTTATAGGAACAATGTTCCAGGACTGACTCGTCTTGGAGGTCAACAAGAGTGAACTCTTACCTCTGGCTTAGCATTTCCCCATGATGAGGAAGTGGTCCTATGCCAGTACTGGAGATATTACAAGACCACCAAGTGCTTCCCTTCTGTCCCACCCATGCTGTACCCATGAGCTTTAGTCTTCCTGTGTAGACCTAGGACTATTGTGTCTCAAATAAATAAATAAATCCCATTTTTTTGGGGGGGGGGGCCATCACTGCTCTCCGGTGGTGGGAGTAGGAGGCCCAGCCCCACAGCTGAATTGAACCTCCATCCCAGTGGGCCGCAGTCCCGTGCACAACCACTATGCCACCGGGGCTCAGCCCTAAATAAATCCCATTTATCTGGTTTATGATCTTCACATATTTTCTCCATTCCCACATCTCTCACTAGATTTAAACTCCCTCCATGGTAACCTGATTATAGTCTTAGTCCCCATTTCTCAGAGATGCTAGGCAAATTTTTCATTTATAGAACCTCCATTAAGTCACTGGGTAAGCAAACTCAAAACTCAGACCTGGGTCTTGCTAACAATGTTCTTCTAGGATCCAGAAGCATAATAACAACAAACCTCTTACCAAAATCCAGGAGGTGAGAGGTCACAGAATGTCATCTCAAGATCCCTTACCTCTTTTACTCTTACCTCACTGCAATGAAGAAAGTGAAGTTCAAGTCAATGAGATCACTAGGGCCTGTGGGATAAATGTGTGTGTTCTATTAAATGAACTCCTTCTAAATAATAGGCATGTTTGTTTGTTTGTGGGTGGATGACCTTTTAAGGAACCACAAGTCAACTCTACTCTGAGTCATGCCTAGTTGTGGAGACTTCCCAAATGATTGACACTTAGGATCAAATGTGGTAGACATGAGGAAGAATTGTTATAATGTGTAGAGTTAAAGGTGTCAGAGTTGCTCTCAAAATGTGCAGAAGTGAATGAGAGAAAGAAATGAGTGATGTTGACAGAGAATTGGGAGACAGTAATTCATTCTTTGCACACAATCATCACATAGGACTTATTGATGTTAGGTGCCACTGAGTTGATTCTGACTCACAGTGACCCTATGCACAGCAGAATAAAATACTGCATGGTCCTACACCATCCTCAAAGTTGTTCCTAAGCTTGAGGCTGTGGTTGTAGCCACCATGTCAATCTATATCATTGAGGGCCTTCCTCTTTTTCGCTTCCCTTTCACTTTATGAAGCATAATGTCCTTCACTGGGAACTGGTTAGTCCTGATATGTCCAAAGTATGTAAGAAAATGACTTGCCATCTGTGGCGGTCATGTGCTTATGTTAATTTCATGATTGAGATGTAGGGGTGGTGTCTAGCCTGTCAATCTGGAGATAGCCATTGGGTAGCCAATGAGGCCTCTGTGTGGGCATGGCTTTCTCCTAATATGTCTAGAAAGTCTCGCGATATTTCCCTTGTGAAGATGCGAAGCTATCTCCCTAGTTGAAGGGAGTTAGTCTCAGAGACGATGAATCACGGACAAGACAAGATGGCAGCATCTGAGAACTGAAGGAACCGGAGGAGAAGTCACAAGGCTTTGCCCTGATGAAACCAGACCTCTGAAGCTGGAGAGACCACGTGGGGACCCCTGCCATCGATGAGTTGCTTCTGCCACCACTGGATGCTGTTGATGAACCCTCAGCCCTGGAAGCGAGGAGCCATGGGGAGACCCCTGCCAGCGCTGGGATTCTGCACCCACTGACCTATGACTTCATAAGTCGGAAGGAGACATTATAGACTGGTATCAGGCATATGGGTTAATATCGGACTTATAACTTTGAACTGAACAGGGTTGGGATACTTTCTCAGTGTTCCATTCCTTTTGTATATAAAGCCTTTCCTTATATCCATATGTGTGCCTATAAAATTTGTTCCTCTAGTCTACCTGGACTAACACACCATCCTTGTCTCTAATGAGAAGTCTGGCAAGTCTTCCTACCCAGATTGGTTGGTCCTTGCAGCACTCCATGGTATTTTCAATATTCTTCTCCAGCACCACGGTTTAAATGCATGGATTCTTCTTTGGTCTTCTGTATTTGATGTCCAACTTTCATATGCATGTGAGGCAATTCAAAATACCATGGCTTGGGTCAGACTCAACTTAGTATTCAAAATAGCATCCTGGCTTTTCAATACTCTGAGGAGGTCTTGGCAGCCTACTTACCTAATGCAACATCCCTTTCGATTTCGTGACTGCTGCTTCCATGAGCATTGATTGCAGAGGAAGCAAGGCAAAATGTTCAACAACTTTATCCTTTTCTCCATTTATCGTGATGCTACCTATTGATTCAGTTGTGAAGAATTTGTCCTTCTTTACATTGAGTCGTAATCCATACTGAAGGCTACAATCCTTCCTCTTCATCAGCAAATGCTTCAAGGACTGCTTCCTTTCAGCAAGCAAGGTTGTGCCATCTGCATATTGCAGGTTGTTAATTAGCCTTCCTCCGATCCTGATGCCAAATTCTTCTTATAATCCATTTTTTCCGATAATTTGCACAGCACACAGATTCAACAAGTAAGGTGACAGGATACAGTCCTGTTGCACATCTTTCCTAATTTTCAATCACGCAGTATTTCCTTGCTCTGTTCATGAAACTGCTTCTTGGTCCATGTTCTACATAAGAACATGAATTTCTCTGGAATTTCTATTCTTCTCAAAATTATCCATAGTTTATTATGGTCCACATTGTCAAATGCCTTGGCATAATCAATAAAACAAATAAACATCTTTCCAGTATTCTCTGCTTTGAGCTAAGATTCATCTACATTAGCCATTATATACATTGACCTACGTCTGAGTCTGAATCTGCCTTGAACCTCTGCTAGTGCTTCATCAATGTAGTACTGTAGCAGTTGTTGAATGATCCTCAGTAAAAATTTTACTTTTATATGATAGTAATTGAAATTGTTCTATTGTTTAAGTATTCTGCTGGATCACCTTTGGAATGGAATCTCTTTCAGTTAGTCACTTTTCTTTGGAATGAGTCTTTTCCACTCAATTAGCTAAGTTGCTGTCCAAATTTCCTAGGAAAGCACTGATTGCCTCCAGTACTTCCTCGACTTGTTGAAACATTTTAATTGGTATTCCATCAATTCCTGGAGTCTTGTTTTTGCCTAATACATTCAGTGTAGCTTGAAATTCTTTCTTCAGCCCTATTGGCTTTTTCTTCTATTAAGCTTATTAATAGAAAATTCTAAAATGTCATCTAGTTCTTGGTAGAATGACTCTTTACATTCTTTCTTTTTTTGATTCTTCCTGCATCATTCAATAAAGCACCTATAGAATCAGAAAACTTAGTGACTTACAATGACCACAATAGTTGATTTTAGAATTCAAGTCTGCTCACTCCATAAAAATATGAGATTCTAATTTTTGAACACCTTACTGCCCTTACTCTTCTCTTTCACTTCTGTATCCCCATTGTTAAGGCACTCAGGCATGTCCTTTACCATCTTCTGGACTCTTCTAACACTTCTTAAAACAATGTGTACTTTAAGCCACCTCAAAATTATTAATGCCGTAAACAGACTAATTCTTGATTTCCTTTTTCTTAAGAGTTTGTTTGTCTTTGCTTGTTTTCGTGTGTGGCATCACTGCCCTGGTGGGAGTAGGAAGCCCAGCCTTGCTCCTGGAGAGCTGCTGCTGGATTTGAACTGTCAACCCTGTGGGCCGCAGTTCTGCACACTACCACTAGACCACCAGGGCTCAGCCCATGAGTCTTTATTTTCAAAGGATTCTTCATGTTGCTTCATGTAGGACTTCTTTGAAAAGTAAGATAATTACTTTTCCAGATAATTTTATCTGATAATTCTACAAATAGCAAAGATGATTTTATTTCTAGAGAGTGGAATTAAGAATCAAATAGCAGGAGTACAATCAGCACCCTGAACAAGCATGAGCAAGACATAAATGGGAAGTGGAAACTAAATGTAAAAAAAGGTATAAATCTGGGTAAACATAAATGTAGAGAATAAGAGGAACCCAGGGATAGTCAGGTGAGAGGCCAGAGAAAGTAAACCCCAGGTAGTTATTATATCCATGAACCTCAAGAAAGACTCTAACACCTTTCTAGAAGGATCCTAGGGCTACTTTGGGTCCAGTCCCTGCATTCTCAAGCCTGAACCATCAGCATCTCCCCTGGTGATATAGCCTTCTTTACAGAACAACCCACTGTGCCTTCATCTCCAGGTGTCCAGTCCAATTGTTTGACTTAGGGATAACAGTATTGTGTAAAATTCAGCACCTCTGAACCTCCAGCAACTTAGTGGCAAGGGAGAAGTTCTTTGATTTGGCTAATGATCAGAGAAAACCACAGTGAATCATCAAGGTCACTCTCTTTGGGACCAACCCAATATAATAATAACTTCACTACAGCAAAAGCAGGGTAAAGAATGAGAGGAATGGATGGGAGAACCTGGCTATGGGGGCATTACGGAAGCTAAATAAGTGACAAGATGTTCTATACTCAGAAATTCGTTCTTTTACCATATGTGTCAGGCTTTTCTTAGTTATTTATTTGATTTGAGCTCAACTTCTTGCTATGTTCTGGTCACTTTTAGCAGGTTGCATATTGTAATAAAGGCCATTTTTTCCTACTACAATTGAAAACACATACTTTTTTACACTTTGAAAATCCTCTAATATTTGTGTACATAGATTTCAACTTGCTAAATGTATTTTCTAACACACACACACACACGCACCCCCCAAAACTGGATCCACAGGAATGTGAACCCAGTAAAAATAAGCTTATATTTTTGTCTTCTATGCAACAAGAACTCTTGGAAGTCCTTGAAATAGTAGGATAATTACTCTTTTTCAACAACAAACTTGCTAGCTGAACGTGAGGAGGATTTGAAGCACTCACTGACAAAGATGAAAGACTATGACCATCGATATCATTTACTTATCAACATAAAGAAGCAATTGAACTAATAAGTGCCATCATGATACAAGGAAAAAAGATTGAAGGGGCTGAGAATTGGATTTTATTTGAATCCAAAATCAACACCCACAGAGGCTGCAGGCAAGAAATCAAACAACATATTACATTGGACAGATCTGTGGTAAAAGACTTCTTGAGCCTTTTATAGACCAAATCATTTTCTACTTTGATTTTTTTTGGTTTCAACTGTGTTTCCAGTAATATTTAATTTAATTCAAGTAATTTTTTTAGAGACTAGGTATTTTGATAAAATTAGTGAGGCATATATGTCCCAAGCAGTATCTAATTCAAGGATTAGTGGGATGAGGTCACAGTAGCACACACTAAAGATGAGATATTGACTTCCCATTAAACATCATTCATTGACAATATAGATAGGCACTCTATGCATCACAGTAGAGGCAGACATCATAAAAAGCAAACATATCATCTTAAAGACTAAGATGGTCTGAATACAAGCCACAGTATTTTCATTTACCTTATAGCCACGTCTGGAAATCTGGAGAATTAGTACGTGACACTGAAAAATAATTAATGCATTCAAATTATGGTGCGGGTTTAGAATATTAAATAAAATATGTGGAACTGAATGATGGAAAAACAAATGTCTAGGAAGAGGTACAGCCAGAAGTGAGGATAGCATGATTTTATCTCACATACTTTAGACCTGCTATTAGGAGGGTCTAGTCCCTAGAGAAGGCATTATGGTAAGGTAGACTGGCAGCAAAGAAGTAGAAGGTCCTCAATGAGGTGGACTGACCCACTGGTTGCAAGAGTGCAGGCAGGAGCTAACCAAGTTTCATTCTGAAGCGCATCGAGTTTCATAAGAACCAGCACCTACCCATTGACACTTATTCTCAATAACAAAAATAATAGTCAATAAAAGCAGCTCAGGTTAAAGAATATGGAAAGTGTATTTCAAACCAGTTAGAACTCAGAGCTATCTTACATAGTTTTCTGAGCATAATTTTTTTATGGGAGCACTGGTCATGATGACTGCTTAGTCATGAGCACAAGAGGATCCTTTGACAACAATCAGAAAAAACCCACACAATGGAAAATCGATGCTCCCTGAAAACTTGGCGAACAAGTTGACAGTCGAATGGGCCAAGGTTTCCACATCCCAGAGACTATGAGAAGCAGGCAGAACAAGGGGAGGAAGGAACAAAGCCACTTAAAGAGTCTGTTGTGCCCTTTCCCAGATACCTGTTGCTGCCAGGGCATGCTCGCCCACTGGGAGTTATTGCTGCCACACTGCCTGCCACCTCCTTTGCCAGGGCTGCTGCATATCTCCCACTGTGGAGCACCACCGCTGCCTCACTAACCCTCCCCACAAGATGAGACTGCCTCCGTGCACACCCCTAGTGGGGAACACTGCCACTGTTATGGGAGTTCCTCCTTGCAGGCCACCACTGTAGGCACCACTAGTGTCATTCATGCCCCACATGGAAAGTCATCACCTTGTGTTCTCTCCTGCCCCAAGAATCACTGATGTCATTGCTTCCACCATTTTTGCCCCTCACTGTTGCCACTGCTGTGCCCCTCCACCATTCAGCAGGCAGCTGCTGCTGTTAGGTGCATGGCACCATCACCGTGGAAACACCTACTCCTCCATCGAGAATGATCCACCCCCACCTAAGCCACTCACCTTTCTTCAGCCTACCACAGCTCAAGGTTCCTGGACTTAGGCATGATTCTAACAAGCAACCTATTTTTCTCTCTGTTTTTTTTCAATCATGATCTATCTTTTCTTTTTCACTTTTCATATATTTTCATCACTTCTACTATTTTTATTATCCTTAAATCTTTTAATTATTTCAAATAATTAATGTTGTTAAAGCTCAGCCTTCTTTGCTGCATTTTCCTTTCTTCCAGTTCTTTCTTGTTTTTCTCATTTCTCTTTTTGTTTTGTGGTCTGTATTAAAACACTCCTGCACCAGTTAAAAGAATCACTTCCTCCTGCACAAATCAATCAAACTCCCACCACTAACAGCTATCCCATGATAACATGGGTACAGCAGAAAATATTAATGCATATGAAAAAAGGAAAAACATACAAACATGTGAATAATGCACAATCCCAAAGAATTTTCTGAAGAAGAAAATATTCTGTCTTACCCTAAGAAATAATTCAAAATAATGATGTTCAGATACTTATAATAGCAGGAGAAAAAAGAGTCATGGAGAATAAGAAAACTAGAAACATTATGGCACAACAATAACAAAAAACAAAAATCCAGAAGATGAACACAAAGATAACAGAATTAGAAAACAATATAAAAGATCAGAGTAAAAGCATCAAAGGAATGGAAAGCTAAATTAATGGACTTAAAAATAACTACAATCAACAAAAGAAACAATAAATATTAAGACCACAGGAATCTGAAGAAAGCCTAATAATTATGCAAGACACTGTTAAAAAACCCAACTTAAATCTAATTAGAATTCTGGAACATTAAAAAAATCAACAGCTAAAACAATATAAAGACATGGGAAAAATAACTACAGGGTAAGTAATGACATAAAAATTGAAACAAATATGAACAAAAACAGTTTCCAAAACCTTTGGGTCACAGCAAAAGCAGTCCTCAAGGAGAATTTATAACAATAAAACCATGCATGGAAGGGGTTTTTTCAACAAACATAGGGATAAGGGAACAACAAGCGATCTAAAATTGATGGCAAGGAGTGTTGGATGCCTGGTGGGGCTTGATCAAGGATAACATAGCTGAGAGGAATTACTGAAACCCAAATGAAGGCCAAACATGATAAGGGGACAAAAGAAAAGTAAGAGGAAATAGAGGGAAAAACTGGAAGCAAAGGTTATTCCTAGAGGTCTAAATATAAGCATGTACATATGTAGATATATTTATATAAGATGATAGGGAAATAGATCTATGTGCATATACTTATACGTTAAGTATTAAGGCAGCACACAGACATTGAGTCTCTATTCAAGCACTCACTTAATACAAGAATACTTTGTTCTAATAAGCTGGCATTCTGTGATTCTCACCTTCCCTAACACGATAACTGAAGACAAAATGGTGCATAGGCAAATGTGATGCAGAAAACTCATGGTGCCAGACAATCAAAAGGTATAGAGTCTGGGGTCTTAATAGCTTTGTGACGGTCATGTGCTTATGTTAATTGCATGATTGAGATATAAGGGTGGAGTCTCGCCTGCTAATCTGGAGATAGCCATTGAGTAGCCAATGAGGCTTCTGTGTCAGTATGGTTTTCTCCTGAGACTTCTGGGAAATCTCACGATATTTCCCTTGTGGAGATGAGAAGTTATCTCATCTGAGTTGTTGAGAGACAGTCTCAGAGCTGACAACCTATGGACAAGACAAGATGGCAGCGTCTGAGGAGCTGAAGAATCCAGAGGGGAAGTCACACGGCCTTACCCTGATGGAACCAGACCTTTGAAGCTGGAAAAGCCACATGGAGACCCCTGCCAGTGCTGAGTTGCTGCTGCCATCACTGGATGCTGTTGATGGACCCTGAGCTCTGGAAGCAAGGAGCCATGGGTAGACCCCTGCTGGTGCCGGTACTCTGCACCCACAGGCCTGTGACTTCGTGACTTGGAAGCAGACTTTACAGACTTATATTGGGCATATGGGCAAATATTGGACTTATAACGTTGAACTGGACAGGGTTGGGATGCTTTCTCTATGCCCCATTTCTCTTGTATATAAACTGGAACCTTATATCCCCATGTGTGTCTATGAATTTGTTCCTCTAGTCTACCCAGACTAGCACAAGCTTGAAGACAAAAAAGTGGCCATTAACTGAGAAGCAACCAAGCCCTTATGGAAGAAGTGCACCAGCCTGTGTGATCATGAGGGGTCAATGGGATCAAGTATTAGGCATCAAAGACCAAGAACAAAAATCATATCTATGTGAATAAGGGGGAGGATACAATGAAGACCCAAAGCCCAGCTGTAGGCAACTGGATATCACCTTACAGAGGGCTCACAAAGAGGAGAGAGGCCAATCAGTGTGCAGCATAGCACTGATGAAACATACAACTTTTCTCTAGTTCTTTAATGCTTCCGCCTTCCCCCTCAATTATGACCCCAATTCTCCCATACAAGTCTGGCTAGACCAGAACATGTATACTGTTACAGACAAGAGCTCTCAACACAGGGAATCCAAGACACATAAAATCCTCAGGCTCATTAATGAGAGCAACGATACCAGGAGGGTAGGTGGAAGGTGGGGTGAGAAAGGGGGAACCGATCACAATTATCAATATATCACCACCACCACAACCACCATCACCACCCCCCTAGGGTGATGAACAACAGAAAAGGTGGGTGAAGGGAAACAGCAGATGCTGTATAATGTTAAAACAATAATTTATAATTATAAAGGGTTCATGAGGGAGGGAGAGTGGGAAGAGAGGGAAAACATGAGGAACTGATACCATGTGATCAAGTAGAAAGAAAACTATTTAAAAATTATAATAGCAACATATGCACAAAAGCGCTTGCCACAGTTGGATGTATGTATGAATTATGATAAGAGCTGTAACAACCCTCAATAAAAATGATTTTAAAAGAAAAGAAAAGATGAGAGCAACCAAATCAACACCTTAAACTGGCACCTAGAACAAGAACAAATAAATAAAGCAGAAAATCTTAAAAAAAAAAATTATCATGCGGGACTGTGGCCCGCAGACTTGGTGGTTCAAATCCAGCAGTGGCTCTCAGGAGCAGTGCTGGGTGGTGTCCACGACCACCAGAGGCAGTGATGCATATATATATATATATATATATATATATATATATATATATATATCAACAAGAAGTTGTTTCTTTGAAAGGATAAACAAAATTTACAAAGCACAGGAAAGCTTAGCAAAGGAAGAGAAGATTCAAGTATCAAGAATAGAATGAAAAGGATGTCATCACAAGAGAATCAAGTGAAATCAGAAAAACAATAATAGCACATGACTATGAAAGACTATACGCCAACACATTTAAAAAGGGCAAATTTGTAGAAAAGCACTAGATACTCAAGTTAGCATAGAAAACCTAAAATGAACCATAACAAAAGACAGTCACTAAAAAACAAACAAGCAAAACAACAAAGACAAAGTCACTTAAAAAAGTCCAACTAAAAACTGTTCATGGTTTCACCAGAGCAATTCTGCCAAGTATTCGTAGAAAAGCTGACATCATTTCTGCACAAACGATTTCAGAAAATAGAAAATGACTGTAAACTCCCAAATTCATTTTATCTAGTGATCATAACTCTAATATAGAAACCGGTTTGATCCAATATGGTTGTGTAGAGGGAGATTCAGTGAAACCCCAAGGAAACCTCTGTAAAAAATGGAGGAAACTCAAGAACTTGAGTTCTGGACCTCTCCTGAGAAACAAAGAACTCTACCCCACCTTTTCCTTGCAGCACCCCCTTCCCTTTCCTCCCCACCACACACCCCAAAGCCCCAGATACAGTGTTGCTTCAGAGAATGCCTGAGGAGCTGCCCCTTGCCAGAGAGCTCTGGACCTGGTGGAGGAGAGAGGAAAGATGAACTCCAAGCCCCCGCCCCTAGGTACCACCGCAGAGAACACTAGTGCTTGTCTCCCAACATTCTTGGTGGGGAGAGGTGGAATCTACACTAAAGAGAAGCAAATATGCTTGACCTTGGGTGGAAAAATCCACAGTTTCCTGGACCTGAGTTTGACACACTTGCATGTAGTCTGCTTGCTTCATTCTGGTTGGATCAGGGAGATTCACATCAGCTGGAGACTGATTTCAAGGCCGGGCTGGAATTCTCAGAACAGTGCTACAGGGGCAACAATTACCCAGAAAATCAGGGGCTGACCCAGTCCTGGTGGAATACAGAATGAAGTGGACCTGGATTGAGGGAAAATTCTCACAAGAGAACTTGAACCCATCTCTACTCAGCTACTTATTTCAGCAATTTCTACCATAGCAAACAGATGGAAACAATCAAAATCCCCACCTGTGGAGGAATGGATAAACTCAAAGACATGCACACAGTAGAATATTATGCATTTTAAAAAATAAAGACGAGTCTGTCAAACACCTTTATGACATGGACAAAATGGAGGACATTGTGCTCTGAAAAATTAGCCAAGCTCATAAAGATAATTATTTCCTGGCATCATTATTATAAAGGGAAAATAATTTTCACATTAAAGGCAAATTCCTCAAAGAATATGAGGAAGCCAGGATTGGCAAAGAGGGGAAAAGAGTAAGGGACAAGGAAGAAAAGAGAGGGTGGGTGGGAAAAGAAAACAATAATGACTTACAGAGGGGGGTTACATGGATACTAACAGTTTTGGTGAGATGGGCTATGCAACTACCCTTAGGATGTCTTTGCTGTTGCTATTGTTGTTTTCATACCAAAGGGTGCAGAGGTCCCCAAGGACTTCGGGACAGCAAGGGAAGATGAAGACCGGGGCTAGAGCAAAGTGCAGTCTGCTGGCCATATACATGTCTTCGGGTACGTCCATGTGCCTCTGCAGTAAAATTCAAAATGAAAATAAAACCATCCCAGTTTCATTTAAATGACATTATTCAGACAATGAAACATTCAGACATTTGTTTCTAAAAATACATTGATGACTTTCAAATACTTTTTAAGTTGTTGTGGAGCGATAGGATTGTTTCTTCAGTCTCGAAAGTTTGCTGACTCGTGGTCAGTGGTCTGACAGGTAGTAAACGCGCAGAAGGCTGGTGAGAGGGCGAAGAGAGAGCAAAGAAGAGAGCAGAAAAAGATCTTAAAAAGAAGAAGAGGGCGCGGCGCCGGGGAATGAGAACACTCACCATCACTAGCCATCCAGAAGATGAGGATCAAAACAAGGGGGACACATCACCTTGAAATGATAACGACAATCAGGGACAACAACAACAGAAACTAACTAAGTTTGGAGAGGCTGCAGACACAAGTGAACTCCCATGTATTGCAGGTGGGACTGTGAACATGTGGAACCACTATGGAAATTGATGTGGCGTTCCCTAAAACAACTAGGAATAGAAATTCCATACAATCCCACAACGTTCATTCCATGAACAGATGAGCACCTGGTTTCACTGCAGCACTGTTAAAAAGAGCAAGAAGATGGAAACAGCCTAAGTGACCATTTGTAAAAGAATGGGTGAAGACACTTAAGTAAATAAGCAAAAGGGGAAACCATGCATCCCTCTAAACATTGACAGTACCAGCAAGCTCCTCACAAGAGAGAGAGACATGAGGAACATCATGCTGAGTTATATCAGCTGATAACAGACGGACAAATATCATATGAGACGACTATTATAAGTGGGCAAAAACAATACCATAGAGTCTTTAATGTCAAAGGAAACGAAGTGTAGAGATTCTGGGGCTTCAGGAGGGATAAGAAGGACAAAAGAGGGGAAATAAAATGATAGGCTAGACTGCTGATGGGGGGCTAACTCAGGAGCAATAGAAGATAATAGTACACAAGAGGATGAAGGAAAATCAAAAAGCAGGTGAAGGGCAAACAATTAAGGCGGTTGATTCACAGTTTAAACTATTGAATACAGAGTTGATTATCTCAAATGTACATGTCCACCTAATTGATAATAAAAATTTGTTTCTCAGAAGGAAGTCTCATAGCTGGAATAGACATGGACATCCGTGTTCATTGCAGTACTGTCCACAATAGCAAGAAGATGAAACCAACTCAATGCTCTTCAGTGGAAGAGTAGATATAGAAATTTCTGTCCATACACATAGTGCAATACCACACATTTCTGGAAAACATTGATGAAACCACAAAACATCTCACGGCCTGGAATATATTATGCTGAGTGAAATTAGTCAAACACCAAAGGACAAATATTTTATGAGGCAATGACTTTTATGCCAAAGGGAACAGACTTTGGAGGTCACCAAAGGAGTAGGGAACAAGAAAGGGAAGAAGCAATAGACTTAAACAGAGGTTGTCCACCTTCAAAGATGGAAGAGTCAATCCTGTCCCTCACAACAATTTAAGTTATTTGCAAGCTAGAAATATATATTTTTTGCAAACAAATAAAACCACCATTATCTGAATAATACCTTAAATTCTTTTCAGCTTTGCTTCCAAGGCACATCTTACACCCAATAATCCAATTATGGCTTTACAAAGGCAGTTTGTGGACCACAGGACTAGAGGATTAACAAGTATTCACTTGAGTGAAGAGTGAATAAAAGGGAGAAGATAAATTAGAGGGGCAAGATAAACTACAGAGGACAGTGGGTAGGGGAGTGGGGAATTTATAAGAAGCTTTAAATATTGAATAAAATTAATTATCTGAAATGTGAAACCCTTGCCTAATTCACAAATTAAAATGTATTTAAAATATTTTTACAGAAACATTCAGCTTTATTCTGAGAAGCAGCCACTGGGTTTGAACCACTGACCTTGCAACCCAACATCTATCCCATAACAACTTTGTAGGACAGCTTAATACATCAACTTGCCTTGTTTTTTAAACAACCATGGTTACTACAGCCTTAGGAGTGTTCCAACAAAATGGTTCTACATTATCTCAGCGTTCCTGGGTAGTGTAAATAGCAAAATGTGCTTCAACTGGCAATGGAGAGATTAGAATATCAAAATCACCCAAATTCACCTCAAAAGGAAGAACTGGCTAATTCCAAAAAACTTATCCATTGAAAACTTTATGGAGCACAACTCTACCCTAACATGCATGTGTCACTCTGATCGCAAATTACCTTGAGGGATGCTATCTTTTTTTTGTAGTTTTATCTATGTGAAATGATTAGCATCTGGAGAAAATAAAATGAAAATAATTGGATTTCGTGGCCACCAGAGTATATTTTATGGGGAAGAAGTCACTGCTGGGGAACAAAGAAATACTGTTTCGACAATTTAGGCATTAAGAATCTCATCAAAAAAAGAAATGCTACAATGCAGGAAATCGGTTTCAATCTTCAAGTCAGAGGATTTGGTCATTTAGCTGACCCCAAAGCTAGGCTAATTTAAGATTTATTCATGTGCTACTTCATTAATTTCTATACACAAATATTTGTGATTCAATGTGTTCCTCAAAGGCAACACTTCAAACATACTTACTGCTCTGTGGGAGAAAGACAAGACTGTCTACTCCTATATAAGTATTTTGTTGTTATTGCTGCTGTTTGGTGTCATCAAGTCTGCTCCAACCCATAGTGGCCGTATGCACAAGAGAATGAAACCCTGCACAGTCCTGCCTCAGCCTCTCAACCATTCCTATGCCTGAGCATTGATGCAATTCCCCAGCAGTGACTTCTTCCCCATAAAATATACATGGATGCAACCCCTGGGTCAATCCAGCTAATCGGGACCTTGTCCTTTTTCATCTGCCCCTCCACGTTTCCAAACATAATGTTCCCCACCTTTCTTTTCATAATATCCTTTTCTAAGAACTGTCCTCTTCTCAAAAAATGTCCAAAATGTGTAAGACCAATTCTTGCCATCCTTGTTTCTACGAAGCATCCTGGCCTGACTTCTTCCCACACAGATCTCTTTCATCTGTTAGCAGTACATTCAGTATTCTTCTCCACCACCACATGGTTCTTCCTTGGGCTTCCTTCTTCAATATGTAAATTTCATATGCATACCATGCAATGGCGAGTATGATGGCTTGGGGAAGGGGCACCTTAGATGTAAAAGTAATATCCTTATTCTTTGACACTCTAAAGAGAGAGGTGTTGTGCATCAGATTACCCCAAGCAATTCCTCTTTTGATTGATGCTTCCATGAAGCTTCCATTGATTGTGGACCCAAGGGAGGACAAAATCCTGGACCATTTCAAACTTTCTCCATTTGTCATGATGTTACCAATCATGATGTTACCAATGGGTCCAATTGTGAGGATGTTTTTCTCTCATTCTATTGATTTGTAATCCATATGGAAGATGACCATCCTTGATCTTTATCAGTAAGTACTTCATGTCCTCTTTACTTTTAGCAGGTAAGACTGTGTCATCTGCATACCACGGGTTGTTAATAAGCATTCCTCCCATCCTGATGCCAAACTCTTCACATATTACCCAGTTTTCCTGGTGATTTGCTCGGCATGCATATTGAACAAGTATCATGAGAGGATACAACCCTGAAGTACACCATCCCTGATATTAAGCCATGCAGTATTCCCTAGTTCTGTCCCCACAACTGCCTTTTGAACCATATCCAAGTTCTGAAGGGCACAATGAAGTGTTCTGGAATTCCCATTCTTCTTGAAATTATCTACATAGTCGATTACGTTTCCACATAGTCTAATACCTTTACAGAGTCAAAGAAACACAGGTAAACATTTTTCTAGTACCCTCTGCTTTGAGTCAAGATCCATCTGACATCACCATCCTGGGTTTCACATTCTCTTCTGAATCCAGCCTGAACTGCTGGCTATTCCCCGACAATGTACTACTGCTGCAGCTGTTGGATGACCTTCAGGAAAATTTTACTTGTGTGTGATACATTATTCTATAGTTTGAGCATTCTGTTGGGTCACCTTTCTTTGGAATGGGCACACATCTGGATCTCAAAGTGTCCATTGGTATGATGTACCAATGGAACCTTAAGGAGCAGTTCTATTATGTCACTGTGTGCAGGTATTGACTTGATGGTCACAACAGACAAAACCATAGTTTTACTTCATATTCATTAATCAATACATTATATTTATGCTGACAACAGCAAAAAAACTCACTTGGGAACCAGGTTATAAAAGCAGATTTAGTAGGCCTGCTCCACCAGCCCCTTCCACCCTTCACCCCTTGCCAAGCTTCTATTGATTCAATTTGAGACAACATTACTGAGGCTTCAGTAGAGGCAGAATGTTCTTAGCAGTCAGGATATGAGACTTTTCAGCTCCTGGAAAAAGACATTATGTCTGGTAAAGCAGAAGACAACAAATATGAGGATGACCCTCAATCAGATAGACTGACAGGCGCGGCAACAACGGGCTCAAACATAACAATTGTGAGGATGCCCAAGACCGGGCAGTGCTTCCTTCTGTTGGACATAGTATTACTATGAGACGGAACTGATCAGATGGCACCGAACACCAACCATATCTATTGTGTAGTGCCCAGTAGTCAAAGTAACCTTCTCAGCGCATCCTAATTTCTGGTCTCCCCTTCATAGCAAGATCCATTTTAACATTTCTACATTTCATACATCTATATGATTATCTCCTATACTGAACCACAAACTCTTTGATAAGAGAGACCATGTCTTGCCATCGGTACACATCAGATTCTAGAGTACAGCATTCAAAAATGATCAACAGGTTTCGCCTACATTCTCTGCAACCAAAGATTTCGTTCAGTTGCTCCATGAAAACAAAACCTTCCCTAGATTTTCATTCTATTGGACCTCTTAGGTTAATCAACCAAGAACATTATTAAGTAATTAATTCTGGTTCTTTTGGTAATTAATCAAACAACTAATTTATTGAGCACTAGGCCTGTGCTCATCTTTACATTGAGAGGGTTACAAATAAACATAAAACAGATTTTATGTATGTGCTTAAACTATTCTCTGAAAACCATGTTTGTTACAAGTGAATCAAAGGAAAGAATAATATAACAACTGTTAAATTCGACATTACCAAAGGCTACTACAGCTCAAAATGTAGATAATTAAGAACTCTATTGTGACCAAAAAGCAAAATATATTACAGTAAGTTTCCATTTACAGTTCAAGTCAGCTAGAAGCGGTTGCCTTGAGAATCATCTCAAGATATATAAGTCTAAATCTGAACTCAATCAGTGTCTGGATTTATTAGTAATGTTTGCCTTGGGCAAGAAATGGTGAATGGCCCCTTAATGCAACAAAATTTCCATCTTTGTAAGCAATGTTTAAAGAATGTCTTCATGGAAAAAAGCTTTAGTGATTCAAATACCAAAGGTGAATTTGATGCAATTTTTAAAATTCCATTTTCTGGTAATAAATTAATTATTTTCAGAAAGCCAATGTTTCATTCACTAATGGAGTCCATGACCTTAGTAAAAGTCAAACTCATTCCAGTGTCTGCTCCTTCTCCCTTCCAGACAAGTGTGCCATCTTAGATGGATCACATATCTAAATCCAGTGGAACAATTAGCTTGCAAACAACTAGGAAAGGAGAATATAATCTGGTCCAAATCAAATGGTGATGGGGAAATAGAGGCAGAGAACTTCACCACTCACTAGAGGTAACCGATTGCTGTTTGTACATCACAGGGTGAAGAATCTCATTGTACCTTATCAAACACCCATCTCTGGGCTTCAGCATGCTATCAATTAATTGGTCAAGTATTCAGCTGTGAACCAAAAGGTTACCAGTTAGAATCTACCAGTCACTCAAAGAAAGAAAGATCCGGTGATCTGCTCCCACAAGCATTACAGCTAAGTAAATCCTGTAGAGCAGTTCTAGTCTATCACATGGGGTTAATATCAATAAGTGCAATAATGTACCACCACCACAACTGCAAATTAATTTACTGCTGACACAGAACAGCTGTAGAACTCTAACCATAAAACTTCTGTGGCAGCCAACCATAGCACTTTTAGCCCACAAGTCTGTAGTGCACAACTTATGTAGGTTGAGTTGACTTGAATTTGGGTGGCATTGGTGACCATTACTTGTTTTGAATTGGTGACTATTGGTCTTCTAGAAAGTTCTTTGATTCTAATGTGGGAATGTTCACGTGATGTTTGAGCATAAGCTGTATCAAGCCTAAAGCCTAACTGGACCAGTAGTACTATTCAAACTTCTGTGTGCACCATGTTGGAATATTTAATTGCCAAACCAAGCCATGTGTCAGAACCCAGAGTGGCAATGCATTACAAAGTTGCATGGCAAAAGATTAAGAGGAAGAAAAGGAGCATTTCATGCTATCGATCTACCATATGCCATTTATAACGACTTATCATTAATAAGGTAGAAGACAGATTACTAAGCAGAGCTGTTTGATCTATTAGACACATGTCTCATGAACTTTTTTCAAACCTTGAACACCAAGAGTAGGAGGTGGGAAAGGGGGCTCTTGTATTATATTATTTATTAGCATGAACTATTAGAGCAGGCTAGCATTTTCCAAAAACTGGTCCATTCTATTCAGATAAAGACATGGGCAATAGGCCATGCTTGGATGCTTCAGACCATCTGCCAACAAAAACAGAAAAAAAATTAATTATGAATGGTGTCTTCCCATGCTAATCATTTATTGTAAAAGATTTCTCTAGCTTGTTTATAATAGCTGTTGCCTGAGGGTGCATGCTGTATAAATTGTCTGATTACAGGATACAGAACAATTCTTAATAAGCCTCAGGTGATTAAGAAAAGGGAAAGAAATTAAAGAGGCCATTTCCCTTTAAGTATGCAAATACCTGCCAGAACAAAAGACCAAGATATGATAGACCATGATGAAACACACCCTCTTTTCTTTTTACTTTAAATTATGTGCCAGGTAAGGAGCAAGCTTCATTGCATGTGTAAGCTAAGATGTGAATGGCCTAGTACTTAAAACAATAGCAACGTCAGAGCATGCATACTAGGTGTAGAGCTAAACTCCCTGCTGATAGCAGTATGGTGCTTGGAGTTCCTTCGATGCTAGGAATCACAGCTGACCTTGGAGCCATTTAGGTCTCTTTGGGATGATTCGGTTTGTATGACATTAGCCTCATTCTATTTTTTCCCAATGATTTGATTGGGGGCTCTTACAGCTCTTATAACATTCAATAGATCTCTTACATCAAGCATATTTATACACATGTTGCCATCTTAATTTCCAAATATTTTCTACTTGAGCCTTTGGTATAACCTCCTCTTTTCCCCTCCTTTTAAAAATTTTTTTATAAATCATTTTATGGGGGGTTCACACAGCTCCCATCACGATCCATATACATCAATTGTATGCAGGCCACTTTTGCACACTTGTTGCCATCATCACTCTCAAAACATCCTCCCTCCACTTAAGCCCCAGTTCCAGCTCCCCCTATTCCTCTTTCCTCCCTCTCCCTTTCCCCCTCCCTCCCCCATGAACCCTTAATAATTTACAAATTGTTATTAATTTTTCATATCGTACACTGTCCAATGTGTCCCTTCATCCACTTCCCTGTTGTCCGTATCCCAGAGAGGAGGTTGTATGTAGATCCCTGAAATTGGTGCCCCCATTCTATTCTTTATCCAGAGTTTACATGCCCATATCTCATAGGGAGGAGGCATTGGGAAGGCAGAATTAGTGTATTTTAAAACAGTTAAAAAGAAGGAATTGAACAATCAGAATAATTTCTTTTCAGGCACACATAGACTGACATACATAAGCACATATGCTCTAATACTCATACTGTCAAACATATTCATGCACATCAAAAATTTAACTTGACAGCTAACATGTATTATCTGATTTGAAAGGATATGTTCAGGCTGGTCTTCCACTGTGATTGTATATTTTCAGAAAACAGGGACCTCTTAGAACTCTCTCCTGTATCACCTTCAAATAAAAGCAAAACAAAAAACAGTGAAAATGGTGCCTGGCTCTCTAAAAGAATCGTGCCTGAGGTCTTAAAGGTTTGTCTTCAAATAAGCAGTCATCTAAGTGAGGCATCAACTAAGTCCACCTAGAAGAAGCATAGACTGAGTGATCCAAGAACTGCAAATAATAAAATCAAAATCTGGAGGATGGGACTATATTAGGGCTTAAAGTATGAATACCTGCTTTGCAGATTTCTATATGGATGGCAGTGAAAGACCAAAATTCGGTTGCGGCATCCCCTGGTGGATTAAGCCTTGGGATAACCCACTCTGACCATAGTCCAGGGATGTGAATAACCTTACTCTCAGACACTGTGCCTTGGAAAGTGGATGAAAGCAGATGTGGTTACATTCGACATCATTTATTCTCTTTTCAAACCCCCCCCCATTTTATTGAAAGATCATTTTATTGGGGATTCTTACAACTCTTGTTACAACCCATATATCACTGGCATCAGGCAAATTTGTACATATGTACAAATTATACATTTTTTAAGACATTTACTACCTATCGAGTCCTTGGTATCAGTTCCTCTTTTTCCCCCTCCTCCCTTCCCTCCCTACCCTCACAATCCCTTAATAGATTATAGATTGTTGTTATTTTCATATCTCACACCAACTGCTGTCTCCCTTCCCCCATGTTTTCTGTTGTTCTTTCCCCTGGAGAGGGGTGTATTGGTATATGTCAATCATTATGATCAGTTCCCCTTTTCTTCTTTCCTCTTCCTTTCTTCCCCCTACATTTCTGGTATTGCTAGTCCCACTCCTGTTCCAGGAACCTATGTGCCATGAGCTTTCATCTCTTATCTATATCTGTGTACATGTTCTGGTCCAGTCTGAATTGAGAAGCAGTATGGGTGGCATGGTAGTAGGACATGAGGAAGCCTCTAGGAACTAGAGGAATATAGAGTATTGCATCGATGCTTTACTGAACTATGATTGATTCATCCCTTCCCTGTGACCCTTCTGTGGGCGATGCTTTGGATCTCTGCTCCAGTCCCTCTTGTTCTTTACAATATGTTTTGGTTTGTTTATTATATGCCTATTACCCAGTCTTTATAACTCCTCATGATTGCTCTGGCAGTGTGCTTCTTCCATGTGGGCTTGTTGCTTCTCTGCCGAAAGGTGGCTTATGTAACTTCAAACCTTTAAAACCCCAAACACTGTGTCTTTTAATAGCTAGGCACCATCTGCCTTCTTTACCACATTTGCTTGTGCAACCATTTTGTCTTCAGAAATTGCATCGAGCGGAGCATCACAGAATGCCAGGTTGTTAGAACCAAGTGTTCTTATGTTGAAGGAGGGCTTGAGCAGAGACCCAAAGTCTGTCCACTTCCTCACTGTATTTCCATATTAATATATGTACCTAGGCCAACATCTCTATTTTTATGAATTAATATATTTAAATATGTACACACCTATGTTTATACCTCTACCCATAGCTTTGCTTCCTAGATCTTTTCTCAGATTATTTTTATCTTCCTCCTGCCCCACTATCATGTTTGCCCTTCTTCTGTCTCTTAGTAATTTATCTCAGCTGACTTGCTGTTTCTCCAACACCACCAAGATCTCTGCATTCTCCTTGTTGATTTTAATTCCTAGTTGATTTATCACCTCTTTGGGATATATGCCCAGTCAAGGGATTTCTAGGTCTTAAGGCAAATTAATTTTCATTTGCATTGAATATGTGTTAGTCCAGATAGACTAGAGGAACAAATTCAAGGACACACATATCGATATAAGGAAAGGGTTTATATACAAAAGGAATGGGACATGGAGAAAGCATCCCAGCCCAGTCCAGTTCAAAGTCATAAGTCTGATATTAACCCATATGCCCAAAATCAGTCTATAAAGTCTTCTTCCGACTCACAAAGTCACAGGTCAGTGGGTACAGAATCCCGGTGCTGGCAGGGCACCTCACCTCCAGGGATCAGGGTACATCAACAGCAGAAGCAAATAATCGCTGACAGAGGTCTCCATCGCTGGCCGTCTTAGCTTCAGAGGTCTGGCTCCATCAGGGCAAAGCTGTGTGGTTCCTCCGCTGGCTCCTCCAGCTTCTCAAACGCTGCCAGCTTGTTGTGTCTGTGATTAATCGTCTCTGAAATTAACTCCTCACAGCTGGGGAAGATAGCTTCTCATTCTCACGGGGGAAATATTGGGAGATTTCCCAGAAGTCTCAGGAGATAGCCATGCCCCCATAAAGACCTCATTGGCTACTCAATGGCTATCTCCAGATTAACAGGCTAGACTCCACCCGTATAAGCACATCATATTCTGTGTATATAAATCTTTTCCTTATATACATATGCATGTCTATGAATTTGTTCCTTTAGTCTACCCGAACTAACACATGGGCTATCCTCAAGGACTATCCTCATGATTGCTTTAATCTGTATTTCTCTGGTGGTTAATGAATGGGAGCATTTTCTCATAGGTTTATTGGCCATTCAGGTCTCCTTCGTAGTGAAACTTCAGTCGAGGTCTTTTGCCCAGTCCCTCTAGGAATTGACAGTTTTCTTCTTTTTGCAGACTAGGAAGATATTGTAGATTTTAATAATCAGCCCTTTGTCTGTTGTGTCATTGCAAAGAATCCTCGCCCAGTCTGTGGGTTCTCTTAAAGTCTTTCTTCTAACACAAACAGGGGTTTTTTAACCCAAATACAAGTTCTTAAGAATCTCTAGTATATTCTACTGATCCATGATATTCACGCTACGGAATATTTGAACAGGTATTACTCAAAGAACTAAAGATTCATGATCATTCTGCCTAAAGGGTGCATTCTCAGCTCTAAATTAATAATGTATTCTCAATTAGTGGATGGATATGTGCATATATATGGGATAAGACAAATATTATAAAATGATCATGGTAAAAAGGAGGTGATTGGTATATGGTTATTCATGGCAAAACCTTTCAACTTCATTGCATGTTTGGAATATTCCTTAGTAAGACAATGGGAAACTTTTGCTTCTGGGTTTAAATCCATAGTAAGCATACTTAGATATCTGCGGGTGCAGGGGTCCTCTTTTTCAGCCTGTATCATGTCTTACTCGTACTAGGTTATCCCTTAGCATGGCAGCTTATCCATGCAACAATCTGGATAAATATAAGCATTTATGGGTTTGAAAAGTAAATGAAGGAAATTCTGGAGATACTTTAAAATACAAAGTGCTGAGAGCAAACAAATTGACACCCATGCTTGCCCAATTTTTCCTTCATATGATTCCTTGGAGAAAAGTGTACAATAATCTGATCATCTTACAGGCAAAAAGATGAAAGCCCAAAGAAATGAAGCAATGTTACCAGGACCACCTAATTAGGACGTGTAAGAGATTGTTGGGTCCAAATTTCAAGCCTTCTGCTTTTGCATAACTAGTCTAAAAATAATAGCTAATATTTACTGAACTTTTACTAGGTATCATGCTTTTCTGTAAATATATTTCATTTACTAATACATTATTCCTTACAAGAACATAAAGAAGTTCCATCACATTTATTTTGAAGAATGAAATGGAGGTTTAGGTTAATTAGCATGTCTCAGTTCATACAGTAAGTATAAATTGGAGTTGGGAATTCAGTCTCATTATGATCCAAAGGAATCACAGCATTATAAAACAATATCAATGATTTCCATCAATAATGATTTAGAAGTTTTATAGTTTCATTTCCAACTTCCTGTCGGTTTGCTAAAACTGATGGCGTATATGTTGTTTTGATACTGTGTCACATGTATTTCAAATGTGAGCAAGTGCACCCAAGATGAACAAGGTTTAGTGAAGTTTTCAAACTAAGACCACACTACAATGAGGGAATAGATTGCCCACCTCTGATGAATTCACCAATGAAAACTTTATGAATAGCAGCAAAATATAGTCAGATACTGAAAATCTCACCGATAGCAGCATAACATTATTAGATATAGTACCAGAAGATGAGCTCTTTGGGCCAATTGTACTCAAAATATGATTGAGAAAGAGCTGCCTTCTCAAAGTAGAGTCTACCATAATGATATGAAGAAGGTTAAGCTTTCAGGACCATCATTTGCTGATAAACCACACAGAATGGGAATAAACCCAAACAAGCATGTATTAATCACTGAAACTTGGAATATACAAAATATAAATCTAGGCAAACTGTGTTATTCCAGATAGACTAGAGGAACAAATTTCATAGACATGCATATAGGTATAAGGGAAAGGTTTATATAAAAGAGGAACAGGACATTGAGCCCCGTCCAGTTCAAAGTCATAAGTCCAATATCAACCCATGTCCCTGAAATCAGTCTATAAAGTCTCCTTCCGACTCACGAAGTTATAGGTCATTGGGTGCAGAATCCCAGCACTGGCAGGGGTCTCCACATGACTTCTCTCTTCCAGGGCTCAGGGTTCATCAACCGCAGAAGCAACTCATCGCTGCCAGAGTTCTCCATCTGGTCGCTCCAGTTTCAGAGGTCTGGCTCCATCAGGGCAAAGCTGTGTGGGCCCTCCACCGGCTCCTCCAGCTTCTCGGATGCTGCCAGCTTGTCTTGTCCGTGATTAATCATTTGTCAGACTAACTCCCAACAACTGGGGAAGATAGCTTCTGATCTTCATGAGGGAAATATCGTGAGATTTCCCAGAAGTCTCAGGAGAAAGTCATGCGCACATAGAAGCCTCCTTGGCTACTCAATGGCTATCTCCAGATTAACAGGCTAGACTCCACCCCTACATTTCAATCATAAAATTAACATAATCATAAGCACATGACTCACACAAACTGAAGTCATTAAAAATGAAATGGACCACATAAAAATTGAGCTCCCAAAAATGAAATAAGGAAGAAAGAAAGAAATTGATATCCTCAACTTTGATGAAATGAAATGCACTGGTAATGGCCATTTTTAATCAAGCAATCCTATAGTTAACTATGAATGGAATGGCAAATTCAAGAGGAATGTGAAAAGGGGCATATCAAGACCTATCTTGAATGCTGTATCTGATAGGATATCTTTAGGCATATACCAGTGGATAATCCTTCCCCCTAAAAAAAACTTAAAGAACTGAAAAAAAGCTCTGCAGGGTGGAGCTTTCATAATATGCATTTTTCCCATGATGTGAACATTAAGCAAATCTCTCTGTGTTAGTGCACCTCGTGGTGTCCCCTGGGAAAGTTCTCTCTGGGACCTTCTCTCTGAATGTTTTTAGCAAAAGCATTTTCACTCAAACCGCAGGTTTTAAGATGACCAATTTCAGAGAACAGCAAACAGCTGTGAAATTTTATTTCCTGCTGGGAGAAAAATGCCTCAGAAATGGTTTTGATGTTGAACATAGCTTGCAAGGTGAGCACTGTGGGGAAAATGCAGGTGTATGGGTGAGTTTCTCATTTCAATAAAGGTGAAATATCAATTAATGACAAATCTCACTCTGGACATCTGTCAATGTCCCAAATAGATGGAATTATCAACTCATAGTGAATTTAGAGTTTGTTCCACCAGGTCAGACTGTTAATCAATCTTTTTATTTAGAGGTTCTGAAAAGATAGCATGACAGTGTGGGACCAAAAGACCTAATTTGTGGCAGATGGAGGACTGGTTTTGCCAACATGACGATGCACTGGTTCATGCAGCCCTGTCAGTGTGCATGGCTGTTTGGGGCAAAAACAACATGCCTATCTTACCACATTCATCTTACTCACCTGAATTCACTCTGTGCAACATCTTTCTGTTCTGGCAAATGAGGAGGAACATGAAAGCACAGCAATTTGAGTCGTAGAAGAGGTGACAGAAAAAAGCAAGAGAGTTGCTGCCAGCCATCCAGATGAGTTTGAAGATGTTTCCAAGAATGTAATTTCAGATTGATAAATGTATTAAGTGTAAGGTAAGTATTTGGAAGGTATGAAAAGGTTGGTTTGTTAAAAAAATTAAATGTATAATTTTGAAAAAATTGGGTTTTTTTAAATGGGGGATGATACCCCCTCAAATGAAAATCCAGATGCTGGAACTATTATCCAAATTTATGCACCAGCTGCTAAAGTTAGTGATGCAGAAATCTTCTATCTGAAATTGATCAAGCAGGTGATTAAGCTGTTTTGATTATTGCTGATGATTGGACTATGAATGCTGGAAAAGAGGAAGGAAAGTATGGCCTCGGTAATAAAAATGAAGCTGGGGGTCACGTAATGGAATTTTACAAAAATAACAGCTTGTTCATTGCAAATACCTCCATTCAATAACACAAAAGATGTTGTTGAAGGGGCTTCTACAGATGGACATGTGGACTTCTCCAGATTGAATACATGGAAATCAAACGTGCTACATCTGTGGAAAGAGACTGTGGACAAACTCAATATCAACAGTCAAAATGGCGGTAAGGGCTGATTGTGGAATAAACCATTAATTACTAATGTGTTCAAGCAGAAGTTGAAGAAAATTATAGTTAGTCCACAAGAATAAAAAAACCACTAGTAGGATGTCCCACTGGAATTTTGAGAACATCTCAAGAACAAATCTGACTCACTCGAAGTCAACACTAATGCCAGAAGTCCAGAAGACATGTGAGATGACATCAAGAATACTATACATGTAGGAAGAAGTGTTTTAAATATACAAGAAATAAAGAAAAGATTGACTCAGACATCAGCTGAGACTCTGAAACTTTCTCTTGATCATAGAGTAGCCTAAGAAGAAATTATGAAAGTGAATGGAGTCAATGATAAGCAAAAACCCTGAACAGAAATTTTCAAAGGGCAGATTAAGAAGGCAAAATCAATTATTCTAATGAAATATGCATATATTTGGATTTGAAAACACATGCACAACATATATCATGTTGAAAGAACTGAACAAAAAAGTCAAGCTTTGAGTTGCAATATTGAAAGATTCTGTAGGTAAAATATTGAATGATAAAGGAAATGTCTAGACAAGATGGAAGGAATTCACATTCCTGGTATTAAAAAGGAATTAATTAACATTGAACCATTTCAAATGAAAGCATATGATCAAATCTGATGGTACTGAAGGAAGAAGATAAAGCATCATCCAAAGAATTGAAGACACCCAGGACTGATGGAATCCCAATAGAATTAAACAGGATGATAAAGTACTGGAAGCACTCATTAGTACATGCCAAGAAATCTGATCAAATGGTTTAGAAGAGATGCACACTTCAACAATTCCAAAGAAAAGTGACACAACAGAATGTGAAAATTATCAAATAATATTTTTATTATCACAGTCAAGTAAAATTTTGCTGGTGATCTTTCAACAATAGTTGCAGCAGTATATTGAAAGGGAGTTGTGAGAAATTCAAGCTGGATTCAGAAGAGGAGATGGAATAAGGGATATCATTGCTGATGCCAGATAGGGCTTGACTTAAAATAGAGAATACCAGAAATTTATTTATGCTTGGTTTGCATTTGGAAACATTACTGATATTCAGTATGTTACTAGAGGATCCATTTAATAAAAGATTAGAATAAAAAGAATGAGTACATACTGTTTCAGAAGTCAAGATAATATTTTAATGGAAAACAAGGTTGCATTTATTGAACATCTAAGATAATTCTTTATAGAACTGCTTAATGGAGCATTTGTGCTTCAGTGATTAAGTTGCTAACTGAACACTTAGTATTTCAAACCTACCAGTCACTCTGCAAGAAAAAATGTACATCTTATTGACTATACAGGAGTTTTCATTTGTGTGGATCATAACAAATTATGGATAACATTGAGAATAATGGCAATTCCAGAATTTCATTCGTGTTCAGGTAAAATTTGGATTAATACTTTGTGGTTTATAATCAGGAAAACTGTATGTCAGGATTATATCCTTTTACCACACTTATTCAATCTGTGTGTTGCACAAAACATCCAAGAAACTGGACTGTGTTAAGGACAGCTCAGCATCAGCTTTGAAGGAAGAACAATTTGTGATATAAGATGATACAATCTTGCTGACTGACATCAGAGAATATGAGAGTCTACTTGTGTTTAAGTTACATGATATGAAGCACTTGCTGATGAATATATAGACTTCAGTATACATTACAACTCAATATAAAAAAAATTTTAAATCTTCATAACTGGTTCAATAGATAGCATGACAATAAATTGAGAAAAGATTGAAGCAGTTAAAGGTTTTGTCTTTCCTGATTCCACAATCACTGCTCATGGAGGCAGCCATCAAGGGATCATGCTACATTGAAAATTGGGCAAATATGATACTGAAGACTTCTTTGATATGTTAAGAGAAAGGATGTTGCTTTGAAGTCAAAGGTCCACCTGAATGCGATATTTTCAATCACCTTATATGCATGTGAAAGAGTTGCACAAAGATGAAGGGAAGCAAAAGAAGAAGCAATTCATTTGAATTATGGTGCTGGCAAAGAATCAAGTATCATGGACGGCCAGGAGAATGAACAAATCTATCTTGGAAGAAGTACAACCAGAATGCAAGACTTCATTTTATGTAGTTTGGGTATGTTTCAGGAAAGACCAGTGTCTGAAGAAGAAAATCTAATTGGTAAAGTGGAGGGACAGTGAAAAAGAGGAAGGTCCTCAATGAAAAGGATTGGCACAGAGACTGCAACAATGGGCTCAGATATAACAGTTGTGCAGATGATGTGAGACCAGCCAATGTTTCTTCTGTCTGTCTACAGAATCAGAACTGAATAGGCGGCACATAACAGAATAATCATACTAAGAGCAGGTAGAAGTTTGACAGAACAAGACATTGTCCAATGCTTCCTTTATGGCAATAACAGATAAATCACTAGAGAAAGAAATCTTGTATGGCAAGGGAAAGAACTAGCCAGGGCAAGGGACACCGTTCTTGAGATGGGTTGTCCCAATAAACATGAGGATGGACTCAAGCATTCCAGCAATTATACGGATGATGTAGAATCAGGTAACATTTTTCCTGCTGTAAATAGGTCACTGCCAGCTGAAATCAGCGCAGCAGCTCTTTTTCCTTTGTCTAAAATTAAGTGAGGTAAGAGCCCCCCAGTAAAAGTATTAAAAAATTAAGTAAAATTAAGTGAGATGGGCACATATAAGAAATGTACAATCCCAAATGGCTAGCATAGTATTCAAGTAAAAATGACCAACAGCTGAACTTGCTTATGAAATCACTCTTCTCCTGAGTCCAACATTAATTAGTCTAGTCAAGAAAATAGAAAGTGGCCCTTCCTCCACTTGACAGGACGAGCAATGATGGGAAGAGATGACAAGTCGCAGCTTGACTCCAAAAGTGAATCCATGCCACTGTCTGCTTTGCCTGCAAAGTGCCAACCTTACTGCTGTCAGGGTCAAAAACCCTTGTTTCTAAGAAAAGTGTGCCTTTGAAGGAAAATGCAAAGAAGGGAGAAGAAAATGACACGTGTGTGTGTGTGTGTGTGTGTGTGGAGGGTGCCTGTGGAGACAGGCTTACAAAAAGAGACTTACTTCAGGAGTCTTCTTGGAAAGCAAACTACTTTTGCAAAGCAACATTTTGATGAGTTAAGTGCAAATGAATCGGGAATAATGAGAACCACATGGACTAAATTTTCCTTAAAATATACGAGTTTAAAAATTAAAAGGGAAAAAGTACTTGGGAAAATGTGTTTTACGTTTTAGCCAAACTGAAAACATTCGCAAAATGGATTGAGATCTTTTTTCTATCCCACAAAATGACTAGGTTGGTCCATCTTGGGCAGAAAGAGTGATAAAGAGACAGATAAACCGAGAGGGCGACATACTTGGCCAGCCCAGGACAGAGCTTTACGATGGAACTCTCCCAAGCTCCCTGAGTGCTATAAATAGGGAACTTTTAAAGCGAGTCTGCCTTTCCTTTCATTTATTTCCCCAAGAACCGGGAGGCACTGCATTCTGAATATAATACTAATGAATAAATAGTGCCACTGTTTGGAAGGCAATTAAGAAAACAGAATGTATTTTGTTTGTTTGTTTGGTTAAAAGTCCTCAGAATCTGTATTCACAGGAGAGTGAAGAGCACTCATGGTCAGGCAAGGTCAGGGATTCTTAAAGCTGGCTGTAGACAAGAGTCGAAGGGGCTCAGTGCAGCTGTTGCCAGCTTCTGGGTGGCAAAATGACATATGTCATCAAGGAAGGACCAGAGAGGCCAAATTCCACATTGCCAGCTGTGAGGAACTCACCCACCAGGCAAGAGCTAATTCTCTGCAAAAGCTCCAGGCATAGTGCCTGCCTCCCCCAACCCCCATACCCATGGGAAACGACCATCTTCCACGTGGTGTCCATTCCTAGTGGTGCTTTTGGCTACAATGAGCAAAGTTCTATTTTGGTTTTGGACTAATCACAGTTTTTTGGTAAGAGAAAAAAACTGGAGATTTTTCAAAGACATGTATGTGCTTTTAAAGAAGTCACACTCGTTGCCAATACTGGAGTCACTGGGTGCTGCAAAGAGGGCATACACTGAGCTACCAACCACCAATTTGGCACTGTGAGTCCATCCAGTAGCACCTCAGAAGAAAATCCTGGAAATCTGCTCAGGAAAAATGAACCAGTAGAAACTCCAAGAACACAGCTCATCATGAGGAAGAGACTTCAGGGGAATCAGTTTAGCAATCAGTCTAGAATTGCTATCACTTAGTAGTACCGAGTCTTGATAAACAATTAGAACTGACCTTAGGGTTCACAGAGAACAATATTCAGCTTTTAAAAATGCCTTTGTTTTCCCCAAGAATGGACATTGGCAGGGATAGCGACTACTCTTGGTAAGGAAAAAGGAGGGATTCTTTCATTTAAAAACTCATGCGAGCCCCGGTGACACTCTTGGGTAAGCATGGACCTCTTCACCATGAGCTTTTTAACCATAAGGTGCTTTACCCACCAACTACTCTGTGGGAAGGTGACAAGGCATTCTGCTTGGAAACCCATGTGTTATGTCCTCTAGGGTCATTTTGAGTCAGAATTGACTCCGTGTGGCAGAGGGTTGGCAAGGAGCTGTGATAATGCGGTAGTTAAGTGCTTGGCTGTTCATAAAAAAGGAAGTTTGAGGCTGAGGCCCCGTGGCATAAGTGGTTGAGTGTGGGCCTGCGGCCTGTGTGCTTGGCGGTTCAAATCCAGCGGCGACTATCAGGAGCGGCGCTGGGTAGCTCCCACGACCACCAGAGGCAGTGATGCCCCCAAAAAACAAACAACAACAAAAAAGGAAGTCTGTACCCAGTGCCATTCCACCGAAGAAAGAGGTGTGTAGACTTCAGATGATGTTTTTTAAAAATATAGATTACATGTACATTTATATATACTTTTATTATTCACCCATTAGCTCCACAATATGCCAATCACAAACTAGCTTTCAGCAGTGCATTTCGGTGACCACGCCTGCGGGAGATGTGATTAATGGGAAGAAGAGAGACCTTCGGCAGGACCAGAGGTGATGTCACGCAGCCCACACATGCCATGGCAATACAATGGTCAGATTCAGTAGCAAGTTGGTAAAGCCGATGCCATTCTGCTCTCTCGTCAGAGGTCTCGCGTTTGTGAAAATAGAACCAACAAGCGGGGCTCCCTTCCTCGCTTTGAACTCTCAGTGGCTTTATCCTCAACACCGAGGGCAGTGGATGACTGAAGCACCAGCCCAACCTTCTCCGCCGCTATGCTGGGGCACTTAGAACTGTAAAGGTAACATTGCCGATTGTCATCCCCGATGCCGAACTTGAGCTTCTGCAAGAACGTTCTGTTCTCCACGAGATCCAGTCATTGAACATGAGATTTTGGCGAGAACAAGGACATTGCTCATGAGGTCTTGAAGAGAGGTCTGGATGTAAATGTTGTACAAAAATAGCAGTTTTTAGGTTCTTGTGGGTAGATGATGGTAGAGGGCTGAATGTAAAAGCTGAGGATGTCTGTCACCTGACTGTTGGCGTTCTCTATCACAAAGGTGTCCATGATGTTCTCCTGTGGATAAAAACAGTGCTCCGCCTCCTCCTGTCTCAAGACCGGGGTGAGGTGGAACTGCTCCAGCTAATAGGTGACATATTTAAAAGCTTTACGGATACCGTCAGCCATAAAAATAAAAGACCATGAAATACTACCTCTCTCACTATGGCATACAGAGAATTGTCCTCTCAAGTGCCCATTTGAAACCCAAAATGTTTTGGGCTGTGCCAGAAATGAGCATTATTCTCAAAGCACATTTTAGAGCTCCTCAAGAAAGTTGCTTTTGGTCATCCTCATAGGAAAGGCATTGTTACAGCTGACCAGGAAGGCATTAAATACGTTACATGTGTGATACTTCCAAAGAAAACCAATGTGGAAATTCAAGGTCATTCATGTTCAAAATATTGTGATGGAGCTTTTTATAGTTATCTTCTATAGCTTCATTCAATAAATTCTCCTGGTCTAAGAGATGTAAATGCTTAATGAGAAGAGCTTCCATCACCATGTTTTTTTGAAAAACAATGAAACATGGTTAACTCATTTCACTTGTGTTAAAAAAGCCACCTGTCACAAAATGTTCAGATTTACATATGTATAAGCTAGTGATGTCAATCATGTTATTAAATCATCACCTGTATTCACTACTAAATTTTCCTTCACCAAAGATACATGTTAACAGAAGGGACTAGTCCCTACAAAGAGACATAATGCATTGTAAAGAAGAGGGTCAGCCAAAAAGAGGCAGACCCTCAATGAGGTGCCTGGCTCAGTAGTTACAACAATGGAGTCAAACATGGATTTGATTGTGAAGAGGGCACCGTTATTGGGCATTCTTTTGTTCTCTTACCCATAGGGTCATTATAACTTGGAGTTGGCAGCAACAAGAAAGATACATTAAATGCTTTCTGATCAACAATTCATCGTTTTTCTATTTCTTCCACCTCGGTTGGTGTTAGGTTCTATCAAGTTGACCCAACACACAGCCACCCTGACTTCAACAGAGGGAAGCACTTCTCAGTCTTGGAATATCTCGTTGTGGTAGTTTCCATAAAATTCATTCAGATTCATGGTGAACCCATATACACAGAGAGAATTTCTTCAAAGGACTTACCAGGTTGTGACTTTTCAGAACTAGATTAAATTAGAAGGAAGTTGAACTACCAGCTTTTGAGTTAGTAGTACAATATTTAACCATTTGTACTTCCCAGGTTCCAAAGACCAAATATGCATGCATAAATAGGCTTTGTGAAAAATGGGTATTATATCAAATAGGTTTCAACCCCTAGCCACCCTATATACAACAGAACTGAATACTACTGTATTAGTCTGGATAGGCTGGAGAAACAGATTCATAAACATGCATATGGATATAGGGAAAAGGTTCATATGCAAGAGGAATAGAACATTGAGAAAGCATCCCAACCTAGTTCAGTCCCAGGTCATAAGCCTGATATTAGCCCATATGTTTGATATCTATCATTTCCTTTCAACTCACTAAGCATATGCAATGATATCAGGACAATCACAGGTCAGTGGGTGCAGTCTTGTGTGTCCAGTGGCAGTAGAAGCAACCCGGTGCTGACAGAGGTCTCCACATGGCTCCCCATTTCCAGGGCTCAGGGTCCATCAGCAGAATTCAGTGGCAGAATAAAGTGACCAGGCCTGCCACTTTTTAACAATTTAACAATGTCCCACAGCATTTTAAAATTAAAATAAATATATTACAATACTTTTTTTCATTCTATGAAAATTTTTGTTGCTCCAAATAGACCAAATTTTTAATCAAGGACCACTACTCAACCCTGCTAATGGTATCCCGCTTAAAATCTGGTCACTTTGCAAGCATGTCAGCATTGGTAGGCATTTCTCCGTGGCCTGCCAAGCATCTCAGCACTGGTAGGAGTTCCCACGTGGCTTCTCTGGCCCCAGAAGTTTGGTTCCATCAGGATGTGGCTTCTCCTCCAGCTCCTCCAGTCTCCAGAACTCAGGGTCTATATCATGCTGCCGTGTCTTCTTGTTGATAGATTGTCTCCAAGAGACTGAGTCAAGTCTCTCTCCTCCAATTGGGAAATACCGCGAGACTTCCCCGAATTCTCAGGACAAAGCCACGCCCACACAGAGGCCTCATTGGTTATCTCCAGATTGACAGGCTAGACTCCACCCCTACACTCCCAGTGCTGAAGCTGACACAGATCAGTGACCTGTGTCATCCTCACAATTCTGTCATCCCATTGCTACAGTTACTTTGTAAGTTACTTGAAGAGCATTCACTTTTTCCCAGATTCTCTACTTTTCCAAACACCATGTCCTTCTCTGTTGACATAAACCCTCTTGATAACATGTTCAAAGTATGTGAAATGATGTCTAGTCATTCCTCGCTTCTAAGGAGCATTCTGGTTATATTTTTTTCTGAAAAAAAAAAAAAAAGATCTAATCTGTCTTCCAGTAGACCTTGGTATATTCAGTATTCTTCATCGCCATGATAATTCAAAAGCATCAATTCTTTTTAGCCTTCCTTTTTTTTTTTTTTTAAATAATCCAGCTGTCACAAGCATATGAGGTATTTGAAAAGGTCATGACTTAGGTCAAACACAGTTTCGTCGTCAAAGTGATGTCTTTTCTTCTGCACACTGTAAAGAGAAATTTCATTGAAGATTGTCCTGTTGGGGCTGAGTCCCAGTGGTGTAGTGGTTGAGTGCGACACTGCGACCCACAGGCTTGGTGACTCAAATCCAGCAGCAGCTCTCCAGGAGCAAGGCTGGGTAGCTCTCACAACCACCAGAGAGCAGTGATGCTCCCCCATCCCTCAAAATAAGATTATCCCCAAACAATGTGTCATTTGATTTTTAACCTACTGCTTCCATGGGCGACAAGATGTGTTTGCACAGTGGCTGCAACCCTGAGCGCAAACCTAAAAACGCTTGTGAGGTGGGTGCCGGCAGCGTTTTGTTCTGTTGTGTGTGGGGTCCAGGATTGCTGTGAGCTGGAACCTGCTCGGTGGCTCCTAACAACAGCAGCTTCCATCGCGGTGATTGTGGAGCCAAGCAAAACGAAATCTTCAACAACGCCAGGCTTTCCTCCGTTAATCACAATATCGCCTCTTGTTCCATTGTGAGAATTTTTTCGCTCGAAATTTTGCTTTCTTTATTTTGAAGTGTAATCTCTCTTGAAGGTTGCAGTCTTTGATCTCCTTTGGTACGTTTTTCAAGGTCTCGTCACTTTGAAGAGGAAAGGTTGAGTGATCCGTATCATTGGCTATTAATGAGGCTTCCTCCAATTCCAATGTAAAATTATTTTCATATAGCCAAGTTTCTTTGTTTGCCCAGTCTATAGATTGAATAAATAGGGTGAATGGCTGTAACACTGACACATACCTTCTATGATTTTTAAATCACACAAGATTCCTTTGCTCGCTTCAAACAACTGTTTAAATTTTTTCTAAATTTTTCATCTATGAAGAAACCCAAGTTCAGTATAAGCACAATTATTCTGGAATTTCCATTCTTGACAATGTTATAAATATTTGTTATGATTCACATATTTGCATGCTTTTGCATAGGTGATGAAACACAAGTAAACATCTTTCTGGTACTCTCTGCTTTTGGTCAAGTTTCATCAGACAAGACTATGTCTCATTCTACTCCCTTTTCTGAAACCATTTTAATTTCCCCCCAGAGTTACATCTTTTGTTTTTTTAACAGTTTTATTGAAGCATAATTTATGCATCATGCAATTGAAGGTTTTAATATATTTAAAAGAGTTGTGTGGTCATCACAACAATCAATTTTAGAGTGTTTTTTTCATTTTCATTCTTGTACTCATTGCTATTATCTCCTCATCACCCTCCAACCTTCTATATTTAACTTTAAGATACTATTGATCTAGTTACTGTCTCAATAAATTTACCTATCTTTCATCTCATATAAAATAAATCATACCAAAAAAGCCTAACAATGGCAATGAAATAAAACAGAAAAATCTCATTCCAAGTGAAAGCAGAAGATATTAAAAACTAGAACGAATTAAAAATAGTTAAAAGCTCATGCAGCCACATGTAATGATACAGTATGCAGGAGGATCACATGTCAATGAGAATGAGTGCAAAGTCATGTGTTTTCAAGGTTGGTAGGAACAGGGCAGAGCTCTGAAGGTGAAGGGTGAGAGAGAAGGAGGCTGCCAGGTCCCTCCTGAGAAGGCCATGATGACAAAGAGGTTGGAGACCATCTCTACACTTTTATATATCAAGTGGTCATAAACTTATCTAGCTACAGAACTATCTTTTTGTAGAGTTTTATCTATATCTTTTATAGATTAAGACACTTCTATTCCTAGTTTGCCAAGAGTTTCCTTTAATCTTCATTTATGTTATAAATTAATTTTCTATTATTCTGTTAGTACAGAAGATAGCAAAAATTGATTTTCTAGTGTTAAATCCACCATCTTTCCTCAGAATGAGGCTAGTGTGTTATGATGTATTATTTTTGAATGTCAATGATTTTAATTTGATGTTTTAGTGTTTTCAGTATCTATCTTTATATGGGAAATGTATTTTAAATATTTTATTATATGTTTTATTTTATCATGGTAGTAATGCAGTTTGGCAGTTAGAGTAAATGTATTAGTGAGATTTTCTTCTTCTGTTACATTCTGAAAGAATTTCTGTAAAATAACTTACTACATATTTCTTAAATGTTTTATAATATCCATCAGTAAAATTATCAGAGAGCAAGATTAGGACAGGTACAAGATTTCATGTCAACTTAAGGATATATAAAATTGTAGGGATGATATTTAACATGTCACAGTCAGATGGAGCATCCCTGTGGGTGTGACCTCACAAGGAAGACCTGGGAACCTCCCTCCCTCTCTCTGCCTTCACCTTCCCACTGTCAAGCCACTCTGGGACCTGCCAGAACTCTATGATATTTCCACTACCATTGGCTCCATAAGACATTGCATGCACCAGCCTGTGATATTCCTGCTTTTTGTATCACTGCTTGTGACCAAATGAAACTGAAGAGGGACTTATGGACTAGTATCAGACTTATGGACTTGAGTTGAACTTGGCTGGAATATTTTCTCAGTACATAATTACTTCTTGGTATGAATCTCTTTCTTACACATATGAGGGGTTAGCCCCTCTCCCCCTAAACAACAACAAAAAAACAAAACCTAAAAAGGCTTTCTGGGTAGAGCTTTCATAGTATGCATTTTTCCCATTATGCAAGCATTAAGAAACTCTCTCTCCAGGAGCAAAGTTGGACCTCCTACTCCCAACAGAGGGCAGTGATGCACCCTCAAAAAAAGAAACTCACTCTGAGTTAGTGCACACAGTGGTGTTGCCTGGAAAGGTTCTTTCTGATAACAGGGAATTTTTTTTGTAAAAGCAATTTTGCTCAAACCTTGTTTTTTTTTGTGATGGCTAATTGAAGAGAACAGTATGCAGCTGTAAAATTTTGTTTTCTGTTGTTCAAAAATGCCTCAGAAACTGTTATGTTGTTGAACACAGCTTACAAGGACAGCACTATGGGAAAAACACAAATATATGAATATTTTTTCTCACTTTGAAAAGGTAGAATTTAGATTGATGACAAGCCTCACTCTGGACACCTATCAACATCCTGAACAGATGAAAATGTCTTACAGTGCATTTGAAACTCATTTCACCAGGTCAGATTTAGTCAAGCTTTCTGTGTAAAAGTTCTGAAAAGATATCATAACAATGTGCAACAAATAAATAAATAAATAAAAGGCCCGATTTGTGGCAGGGAACTAGTTTTTGGCACCATGACAATAAACCTGCTCATGCAACCTTCTCAGTGCACCGATTTTTCTCAAACAACAGCATGCTTTTCTTGCCGCATGAACCTGACTCATCTGACCTTAGTCCATGTGATTTCTGTTTGTTTCCTCAAGTGGAAAGGGACTGGAAAGGACAGTGATTTGAGATATAGAAGTGGTGAAGAAGGAAACAAAGGAGATGCTGTCCGTCATCCAAAGAGATGAGTGTGAAAAATGTTTCCAAGAATAGACTCACAGATTTGACAAATGTGTTAAGTATAATGCAGAGAACTTTGAAGGTGATAGGTTGTTTTTTTAAAAAATGAAATAAAATAGACATTTATATTAGAAAAAAATTCAATTTGGGGGAGTATCCCCTTCTGTTTTTAATTTGGAGCAATTTTCTAATTAAATTAAATTTTCTAATTTTCTAATTGAGGTATAAAACAAATTAACAAAAAAAGTCAAAAGGGAAAGCAAATGATAATATGTTAAATTTAATCTAATTGTATCTGAGGAGAATCAAGGACTGCAGCTTTCAGAATTGAGAATAATCAATGTAAAGAAAGCGAAAATCCTCACAATTGGGTTTGGTCTTACTTGGATTAACAAGCAATGCTTTCAAAGAAGCAGCAGTCAAGAAGTGAATCAACACGTTGCAAATTTGCTGCACAAGATTCTTTAACGTTTTGAAAAGCAAGACTATAAATTTGAGGTCTAAGGTGTGCCTGACCCAAGCCACAATATTTTCAAAGAAAGAGAGGCTTGGAGTAGGTCTGTAGTGTGAAATGTTTCCATGTTGAGTTAATTATTTATAACTCCTTTTGCAGACTGAGTCTCAAGATCAAGGACCACTTAATCCAGAGAATCCAAGTCATTGGGGAAGATGGAGTGAGCTGTACTGCTCCTCCAATATAATTGTTTTTCTTTTTTTTAATAGAGCTTTTATTGGGGGCTCATACATTTAACACATCATTTAATACATTTAATATATTGTTTGTATTAAGCATATTTGCATACATGTTGCTACATTCATCTACATTATCTCCTTGAACCCCTCCAGCATAATCTCCTCTTCCCCTCTTTCCTCTAGTTCTTTATTTTTTTAATTCCAATTTCTCATATTTCCCCTTTCCCCTTCACCTCCCCCATGAACTTCCAATAACTTACAAATTGCCATTACCTCCTCATATCTTACACTGTATAATGTGTCACTTCACTCACCTCCGCACCCCCACCCAACCATTGTCCACACCCAAGAGAGGAGGTCACATGCAGATCCGAGAAATGTGTTACCCCTTTCTACTCCACCACTCCCCACTAGTCTCAAGGGATATATATCCTAAAATCCATGTTTTCAACTCCAATGTGCATCCCCTGGTCTAGCCAAATCTGTCTGGCAGAATTGGGATAATGATAGTTGGTGGGAGGAAGCATTTGAGAACATTTCATTGCTATTACACTGCACTTAGACTGGATCATCTCCATACTATAACCCCTCTGTAAGAGGATATCTCTTCACTTATTGATGGGCTTTGGGTTCCCAATCTGAACTCCCTTTCACTAATATTGATATATCTCTTAGGTCTTTGATGCTTGATACCGGATCCCTTTGACACCTCGTGGTCATACATACTGTTATGCTTCTTCCACGTGAGCTTGCTTCTTAGCTAGATGGCCACTTATTCACCTTTATGTCTTTAAAACCACAGATGCACATCTTTTGATAGCCAGACACCATCAGCTTTCTTCACCACGTTTGCTTATGTACATATTTGTCATCAGCGATCATATCAGGAAAGTGACCATATAATGTTATGATTATTAGTTCTTGAAACCTGATAATTGATCCCATCTGTTAGTCCCATAAGCTGGTGTACTTCTTCCATGTGGGCTTTGTTGCTTCTGAGCTGGAGGGCTGCTTGTTTACTATCAAGCCTTTAAGACCTCAGATGTACATGTTTTCATAGCCGGGCACCATCAACTTCCTTCACCATATTTGCTTATGCACACATTTGTTTTCTGTGATCATGTCAGGGAGCTGTGCATCATGAAATGCCAATTTAATAGAACAAAATATTCCTGCACTGAGGAAGTACCAGATTGAAGTCCAATGCCATCTGCTGTCCTAATTCTAAGCCTATAAGTATATGTATATTGATCTATTTCCCCTTCATCAAATGAATACAAGTACCTATGTATATGCGTGTATTTAATTTCTATAAATGCCTTTGCTCCCCAGTTCTTTTCTCTATTTCCCTATACCTCATCCCATCCCAGCATCACACAAAATCTCCATTTGGGTTTCAATATTTTCTCTCTATTACATTAGTCTTAATCAATCCCTATTGGACCTTCCACACCCACCCACCCCGACACCATTCCTGAACCATATGCTACTCCCCCCATCCCTGGTCAGCCAAGAGTTCCCTCCCTTATATCCACCCTGATACCAACAGTCCTATCGTCCCCACCCCTAGACCGCTCATCCATCCCACCCCATCCAAATAGACCTGTGGAGAAAATAACATACTCAAAATAAGGGCATCCTATAATGAAGCTAACAAAGAAAAGAAAACAACGAAAACATCAACAACCCCCCCCTCCAATATCCAACATTTAAATGCACATGTAAGAACACAATAATAATAACAATATAAAATCCTACAAATAGTTTAAGGTCTGTTCTTTGACCTCCAGGAGTGTCTCCTGGTTTAGTGGGATGGGGTGTTACAAAGTATATCTTTGGTGCTCGATCTGGAGCTCCATGTTCTGTCACACACCCTTAGTATTTTGGTGTGGTTGAGTCAGAAAGAGTATAATCCTGACCCTGTTTCTCCATTTTTGACCCCAAAATGTCTTAGGTTAGTGAGGGTAGCTATATTTCATATTGGAGCCAGCCCATATGGTCCCCTCATTGTTTCGGCAGTTCTGAGTGGGAATATCGTCCTCAAAGCTCAGTGGGCCAGAATGTACTTCATTCTATCTTCCTCCCCCTTCATTTATTCTTGTGTGCTCTGGTCAGGTATATATCTCCAAGATGCAGTTTGGGTGCTCACCTCCTGGGGGAGAAGCAGGTGCCCAGTAGTTGGAATTTGGGATGTGCTCTCAGACTCTCCACTGGCTGTCGGCTCCATTGCATCATGCTACAGCCAATTCAAAGAACATCTTATTTAAGTTTGAGTCCTGCTTTCCTGTGGAGATATAAAAAATGCACTCTCCTTGGGTGGGTTAGTGCCTCATTCCCTCTCTACTTAACTGCACCTCACCTCCCATATCCCGGCATCCCACCCTAGTTGACTACTATATATAGCCCTGGATTTGGTATGGTCCCAGCTGTACTACCTGGCCTTTCTCCCAGGATTTTCTGTATATTGTAGATTTTTCCCAATACCACTGTTGCATTTTTTTTTTAAAAAAATTATTATCAAGCTTACCTCAGCAGACTCATATTGTACATGTCCTTTTGGGCTTGGCTAACTTCACTTAGCATAATTTCCTCCAGTCCTTCCCATGCGGAGATGTGCTTCACATGTTCATCACTATTTTTCAACAATGCATAGTACGCCATTGTATATATGTACCATAACTTTTTAATCCACTCATCGGTTGATGGAAATTTGGACTTCTTCCAACTTCTTGCAATTGTAAACTGTGCTGCAATGAGCATTGGGGTACAGATGCCTTGTTGTGTATTCTTACTTGCCTGCTCTGGGTATATGACCAGTAGGGGGATTATTGGATTATATGGTAGTTCAATTTCCATCTGTTTTAGACATCTCCAAATTGATTTCCATAGTGGATGTACATACTGGCAGGTCCACCAGCAGGGGATAAGAGTCCCTATCTCCCCACAGCCTCTCCAACACTGTTGCTTCCTAATTTTTTGAATTGGGCTATTGATGAGGGTGTTAGGTGATATCTTATTGTTGTTTTGATTTGCATTTCTCTTATGACTAAGGATCAGGAAAATTTTCTCATATATTGATTGGCCATTCTGATTTCTGCCTCTGTGAAACTTCTGTTCAGTTCCTTTGCCCACCTCTTCAGAAGGCAATTAGTTTACTCTTTTTGGAAACTATCAGGCTATTGTAGATTTTGGTTATAAGGCCTTTATCTGATTTGTCATTGCTAAAGATGTATTCCCAGTCTGTCTGCTCTCTTATTACTCTCTTGTTGAAATTTTCAATGTACATAGGTGTTTTATCCTCAGTATATCCCACTTGTCTATGTGTGTCTCCTCTGTGTTTGTGTTCTTCCCGATTTCTGATAGCCTCTGTAGTCCCTGTGTCAGTGTTCTCCGGTTGGTCCCAATTCCCTCATTGATGGCCCTCGTAGTTTGGAATTTTACTTTGAGGTCTGTGATCCACCTTGAGTTTATTCTAGTGCATGGAGTGAGGTAAGGGTCTTGCTTCATTTTCCTACAGATAGATATCCATTTTTTCCAACACCACTTGTTGAAAAGGGCATCTGTTTCCCATTTGATATTTTTGGGGCCCTTATCAAAAATAAGTTGTCTGTAGGCTGATGTTTTTATTTCTGGACTTTCAATTCTTTTCCATTGGTCTGAGTATCTATCATTATGCCAATACCATGCTGCTTTGACCACTGTGGCTATATAGTATGTGTTAAAAGCAGGTAAAGCAAGTCCTCCCATAATATCTTTCTTCTTGAGGAGTTCTCTGCTAATTCTGGACTTCTTCCTTCTCCATATAAAGTTGTTAATCATTTTTTCAATTTCTTTGAAGAAGGATGAGGATAATTGTATCAGTGTTGCATTAAACTTATATAGTGCCTTAGGTAGAATTGTCATCTTTACTATATTGATTCTTCCGATTCATGAGCATGGGATATTTTTCCACTTATTGAAGTCATCCTTAGTTTCTTGTTTTAGTGTTCTGTAATTTTCATCATATAGATCTTTTGTTCTTCTAGTCAGGTATATCCCTAGATATTTCAATTTGTGGTTGGCAATTGAGAAGGGTATCTCTTTTTTTATCTCCCCTTCTATAGTCTTATCTGATGTATAGAGCATTCCGATTGACTTCTGCTTGTCGATCTTGTATCCTGCCACTTTGCCATACTCCTCTATTGCTTCTAGTAATCCCCTAGTGGACCTTTTGGGGTTTTCCATATATAAAATCATATCATCTGTAAATAGTGATAATTTCACTTCTTCCATCCTCAGGTGAATACTTTTGATGTCTTTTCTTTGCCATATGCTATTTGCTAAAAACATCCAGTACGATGTTGAATAAGAGTGGGGATAAGGGATATTGCTGCCTGGTCCCCTTTTTCAGTGGGATATTGTATGTCTTTTCTCCATTGATTATCACATTGGCTGTTGGTTTTTCATATATAACTTGTGTTGTCTTGAGGAATTTTCCTTCTATTTCTATCTTCTGGAGTGTCTTAAAGAATTGATGTTGGTGTTGTCAAATGCTTTTTCTGCATCTACTGATAATATCATGTGATTCTTAGAGTTTCTCTTGTCAATGTGGCAAATGATACGAGTGGTCTTTCATATATTGAACCACCCCTGCTTTCTGGGTATGAACCCTACTTGGTCATGGTGAATTATTTGTTTTATATACTTTTGTATTCTATTGGCCAGTATTAAGGATTTTTCCATCAATAATTGTTTTTCTTTCCTAGTTCCCTAGTAAGAAGCATTTACTTAATTCTTTTTTATTATTTTTATAAAATTCTCTTTTATTTGTTTTTATACAACTGTTTCCCAAACTTGCTACACTTGTGAGTCATGGGAACATATTTTTAAGAATTTTTTTTTAATTCTAGTTTTCCACCCCACACCTTATGTGAAATCCATAATGTGAGTTTTCAAGATGCTATAAGGAGATTGGAGTAGGAAACCGTGAAAAACCTGACCTTTGAAAACCATTCATATATTTGATATCAAATAATACCAACTTCAATCATCTGGTCATGTTAGACTTCTCAGGATTGGCATGAATCTTATATAAAAGTGATATTGGCACATAATTGTGTCAACCCAAAAAGAATTGTGAAGCCTGCAGAAAAAAGGGAAATTATCTTTCGCTTCCCAGGCTTATGTAAAAACCAATGGTTTCTTTAAAACCTATTAACTCTATATTTTGGAAACTGAAAGTAAAGAAGGAAAAAACACAGCAACCCACCCACCCTCCACCAAGTGACCACAACCTCACACAGAATGGAAAATAATGTAGATTATCAGTGGCTATTCTTGCAAAATATAAAATGAGTGGATTTCTGTGGGGTGTTATTATTCTCATATTGGACTGTTCTAAAGCACAGTAGATAAGTTAATTTATCTTGGACCAACATTCCTACAGACAGAGTAGTGATCTGGTATCTTCATCACCATGAGAAGTAGTGTAACCTGGATGTGCCAACTCCTATGTATGCCTGTGAGCAGTTTTAAAGGTTTTGGTTAGCTCCGATTTTATTAGAATGAAAGCCTTTCACAAGTAAGAGGTTTTATGAGAGTTATTTTTAAAGTAATGTGTTTTATTGGTTTCTGGTAAGATCAGTGAAATCACATGGCATTTTAAAAGAATTTTAAACCAAAAAAAGATGTTCCAACAACTTGCCTGAAACACACAAAAAAAGTTGGAATAAGATATTTGAACACAAAGAGATTAATTTCTCTTTAAGGCTAAGACTTTTTCAAAAGCACCGAGGAAGTGGAGAAGGTAAAGGAGTACTCTACGTCAAGAGAAAGATTAACTGTTTCTTCCTTATGGAGAGCTGAGCACTTGCATTGCTGTTGACTCCGTTGCCCCAAAGATAGGAGGATCATAATTTGTGGCTGAAATTTAAGCTTATTCTTTAAGAAAATGAACATGTTTTCGATTGTATGGACTTCAAAATAATAAATAAAATTAGGCACAAAAATCTAGCAGAATGCAGGAAAATTAGAATTTCTGAGACACATGAGTCACAAAAAAATCCAAGATGGAATTCTGCCATCTCCTGAACTTCCTCTCATCTGTGTCTTCTTATCATCAACTCTCCTGATTTTTCCCCTGATTACTATAGCATAAGTTCAGTGTAAAAAAATATGCAGGATAATCTATAAGAGCTGTCCTCACTCTATATCTCAAGAGAGAGAATAAAGACTTGTTCCAGACCCACAGAAAGTTAGCTGGTAAAGTACAATTGAAAATAAGATATTGCAATATTTTTTTGCATTTATACTCAGGAGTTTATTGAGGCATTTTTCAAAGACAATTTCTTTATTTCTTTTCCCATGTGTGTGTGTGTGTGTGGGGCGCGGGGGTGGGGGGGGCAGTGCTGGTACCAGCTGTTGAATCTTGCTTTTTATTTATTATTTATTAAGTGTTTTTTAAAATAATTTTATTTGGGGCTCTTACAGCTATTATAACATTCAATATATCATCTGTATCAAGCACATTTGCACACGTTGCCACATTCATTTTCAAACATTTTCCACTTGAACCCTTGGTATAAGCTCCTTTTTCCCCTTCCCTCCTTTTTGCTTAATGAATCATTTTATTGAGTACTCATATACCTCCCAGGGAAGTGAGTGAAGGGACACATTGAACAGTGTGCAATATGAAAAATCAATAACAATTTGTAAATTATTAAAGGTTCATGGAGGTAGTGGGGAAGGGAAATATGGGGAGCTGGAATTGGGGGCCTAAGTGGAGAGAGGATGTTTTGAGAGTGATGATGCCAACAAGTGTGCAAATGAGGCCTGCATACAATTGATGTATGTACAATATGTTTTAACCACAGAGTCATAGTATGTATATAACAATCACAACATGTTTGTTATTTATTTCCTACACCCAAACACAGGCACACTAAGATAGTTTCATAAGGAAAAAGCAAATCAGTGTTTTGGTGGTGTTGTTTTATTTCACAGTACTGTAGACCAAGTGCTTTATACTTAATATGTACTCCATAAAGAGAAGAATAAATGAATCTCATTACAATGTCCTTTCTCTCAAACCCTGATGGGCTGAAAACTTGTTGGAGCAAAATGGGCAATTCATGGAGACACCAAATAGAACTATTCCTGTGAATACCTGCTAAAAGAGGTTCCAGAACTCTTACAATTGTAGAAACAACTATGGAATGAATGGTCACCCAGGGCAGTGTATGATATTAAAGAAACTGAAAGAGGATTGTAATGAAGGTCTAAAGACCCGGGTGCAAGTTCCATCTATGCCATTGCAGCTATGTGCCTTTTGCAGCTTTATTCTTTCCAGAGGAATAGTATCACTTGAAGTGGTATCAACTATATGATATAAGAGTTAAGTGTGACAATCATTTGGGAAGAAAGAAAAATTAAAAATATAGGGCTGAGCCCCAGTGGCGTAAGTGGTTGAGTGTGGGACTGTGGCCCTTGAGCTTGGTGATTCAAATCCAATGGTGGCTCTCAGAAGCAGCACTGGGTAGCCCCCACGACCAACAAAGGGCAGTGGTGCCCCAAAACAAAGCAACAAAAAACAAAAACAAAAATATTATAAACATGCATAATTTCTATAAAACAGAAGAAGCTTTCTGAGAAGACTTCTTTATTATGGTAATATGTGAGAAAAGTATATAAAAGATGTAAAAGTGCTGCACTTACAGAATATGAATGCTTTCCTTTTTGAAATGAAATCTTCAATGAGATCTTCTCCCCATATTTTATCTGAAGGAGTTTATCCTGCAAGCAAGCAGAAGATGACTGTGGCAGTCATGTGCTTATGTTAATTTCATGATTGAGATGTAGGTGTGGAGTCTAGCCTTTTAATCTGGAGATAGCCATTGAGTAGCCAATGAGGCCTCTATGTGGGCATGGCTTTCTCTTGAGACTTCTGGGAAATCTTGCAGTATTTCCCTGGTGGAGATGAGAAGCCATCTCCCCCATTGTTGGGAGTTAGTCTCAGAGACAACGAACTATGGACAAGACAAGATGGCAGCATCACAGGAGCTTAAGGAGCCCGAGGAGAAGCCATATGGCCTTTTCTGATGGAGCCAGACCTCTGAAGCTGGAGAAGCCCTGTGGAGACCCCCACCAGTGCTGAGTTACTGCTATCACTACTGGATGCTGTTGATGGACCCTGAACCCTGGAAGCGAGGATCCATGTGGAGACACCTGCCAGTGCCGGGATACTGCACCCACTGATCCATGACTTTGTGAGTCAGAAGGAGACTTTGTGGACTGATATCAGGCATATGGGCTAGTATCGGACTTGTGACTTTGAACTGGACTGGGCTGGCACGCTTTCTCGATGTCCCATTCCTCTTGTATATAAACTGTACCCTTATATCCATATGCATGTCTATGAATTGTTTCTCTAGTTTACCCAGACTAACATAATGACGTTCAGCAGCTAGATGCCCCTGGTTTACTTGGACTCTGTTTTATCTTTGAGACACAACATCACTCTGAAATAATGCTCAGGATGTTATTTCTTGAAGATTCTAAAATGTACAAAAGATTAAGTTGCATTCTATATGCTTAATCACATACCACTGAAAATACTACCTTTTTCTTCTTTCATTTGCTTTAGGTAGTGAAATTTTTCACCATGCTTGCTTCATCCTGGTAATATGAATAATGTAGCTATCTTCTTCTTATTCACATGGTAGGAATGGGATTCCTGGCTTTCCTGTATAGGATTAATTTAAGTAACTTGTAACCTTCAGTGATTCATGAGTAGAAATGATATGGACAACTTTCTATCTAAATTTAATTAATAGCACACATCCTTCATAGGTTTATTTTCCACTACCATGGCATCCAGCAACATTTAAAACCAGCCTACATTCCAGAATGCAAAAAAAGAGAACTAAGATTGCAATTAACCCACTATAGACATAAAACAAAAATTAATTTTGATATTTTAAGATGTTAAAAGTTTAGAGTTATGCTTCACTGCAATATAATCATTCTGTCATTGCTAAAGAAAATCTGGAAAAGAGAAAGTCTACATCGGTCACCTACTACTAAATAATAAGTTTAATGGCTTAAAGTAATAATCACTTTGTTTATAACTCAATAGCTCTACAATTTGGACTGGGCCCAGAAATTTTATTCACTTTACTTTGTCAGTCATAACAACTGACTCTTACAAGTAGGTATACTAGGAGTTCATTGTTTCAAATAGCCTTAGCTAGAAAAAGCTACTTCTGTTCCACATAGGATTTTCTTTCTTTTTTTTTTTTTTAAATTCATTTTATTGGGGACTCATACAGCACTCATCATAATGTATACATACATATGTTGTGTCAGTAGTTACATCTTTTCTGGGATGGGGTGGGGTTCTTTTTTTTTTTTTTTTTTTTGG
>PVJH01005248.1:0-114574 GCA_004026705.1 Nesogale talazaci | reverse complement strand
CATAGTCACTTTTTTTTTTTTTTTTTTTTAGGCATCACTGCCCTCAGGTGGTGGGAGTAGGAGGCCCAGCCTTTGCTCCTGGGAGCCGGAATTGAACCTCCATCCCAGTGGGCTGCAGTCCCGCGCACAACCACTACGCCACCGGGGCTCAGCCCATAGTCACTTTTTCTGCAGTTTCCCGCCTCACTCTGCAGTTAGACTTAGATCCTGGAAATGTTAGTAGTTGGGCTCATCAGTTGATGACTTTGTTCACAGATTAAAAGCTTGATGAGTTTATTACTGCATCAAGTCCGTTTACCCCTTCTGAGTCTTTCTGGAACATTCAGAACCCATGAAGGACAGGGATATGGTAAATGCCTGCAGGGTCTAGAACAGCCGTTCTCAACCTATGGATTTGGACCCATTTGAGGGTCCCCTTTCATAGGGGTTGTTTGCCCCATTCATTAACAGTAGCAAAATGACAGTGATGAAGTATCAACAAAAATAATTTTATGGTTGGAAGGGCACCACAACATGAGGAACTACATGAGAGGGTCGTGGCATCAGGAGCGTTGAGAACCACTGGTCTAGAATGTTCATGAAGTATCTCATGGTATTTTAAGATCAGTCTGACCAGATGCAAGCCCAAAGAAATATTAGCAGACCTGAGCGAGTAGGTGCCACAGACCCACTATGAAAAAGAATGAAAGTAATTGAACAAGAAAATGAAAATTGAATGAAGTCACTGTTTTTCTTTCAGCTGCTTTCAGACTTGTAAAAACGTGGCTGGGGCCAGAAGCCATGAGTCTGTTGAAGTTTACAACGAAAAATGAAGTCCAGGAGTATGTCAGTGTAGAATACCTGCCTCCTCACATGGGCGGAACTGTAAGTACAGTATATCCGAAACTTGTTTCAAAAGGCATTGAGTAATGATGCCTTCAATACTCATTTCTTCAAGGGAAAAAGGAAAAGTAGTGTCATAACTTCCAAAGATATGCCATAGATAGATAGCCTAAGTAGCCAGGTGCGTTATAGGCATTGAAACTTTAACATGGTTAGTTTTTCATTACGCTTGGATAGGTAGTGTCTTTCCATGATTTGAATATGAAAAGATATAAAGAGGCATCTGGTGAGATGTCTCCCACTTCTGTCCCCAACTACCCCATTGCCCTCACTGGTTGTATTTCTTCTACTATCTCCAGCGATGTGTATGTGTGTTGATGATGTAAACAAGCAAGTATATATAAATCATCCTCCAATCTCTTTTAAACAATTAGCATTCCATAGCATATGCACTACCGTACCACCCACTACTTTTCTTCACTGGTCTTGGGAGCCCCTGTGTGCAGAGCTGCTTCCGCTCTTGCTCATGGCCGCCTAGAACACCAGTGTTGTGGCGGTCACGAGTTAGGTTGCTAACCACAAGGTTGGCAGTTCCAAAACTACCAGCCATTCCTTGGGAGAAAGATGATGCTTCCTATTCCTGTGGAGTGTCTCTCTCTCTCAGAAAGGCACAAGAATAACTCTACCCTGTTCATGGGTTGTCATGATTTGCAGTTGAGTCAATGACAATGAGTGAGTGCTCCAGCGACCAAGGCTGAACTCTTGAGCTGTTTCATTTCCTCTCGATGTGTCTTTAGCCTGTTTCCACTCATTTGCAATCAGACCATCTTTTCATTTTAAAAGATACTATTAACTAGATACAAGAAAGACGGTTATCACATTTTTACTGCTTACATATAGAGAGACCTGGATTCAGTTGATACATACCAACATTCTAATGTCAACAGTGAAGTTATTGCAATAATGATTTTGTGTGTGTGTGTGTACACTGTGAAGCCTATGGATTTGGTATGCTGTGGGTTAACTTAGTGGGTAATATTTCAATTATTTGATTTTTACTATCTACTTTGTATACTGCCAGCCTGACAAAATTGTATTCATGCTAACAAGATGAAAAGTTTTGATATGTCCTTTTATTTGTTTCCTTTGAGTAGAGAAAAACTCGAGCTGATATTTTTAACTCAGCATTTGTTACTTTTCTATCCTGGGGCTTTCTGCTTTCCCTGTTTATCCTAAAAAAACATAATGTGTCTATGCAAGTACTACCCTTAGGTAAAATAATAATTTGATTTGATTTGCCATTTTTAATAATCTGCCCCTAGAATTGTTGTAATTTAAATTGAACAGCATTTAGTGATTTGTATTTTCCTGTGTAGAAGTGTTTTTGTTATTTCTCTTCACTGGCATTAGTAGACTATGTCTTCAGAATTATAATCAAATTTGCAGCAGAGACATTCTCTTTTTAACATTTTAAAAGTGTTTTCTCAAAAGAAACACATCCATTGCCGTCTGCCTCACCGCAGGGCACAGGAGGCTCTGCCCCAGCTTAATAAAGAATCATTCGTTTCACAGCAAAAAAAAAAAAACACATCCACATGAGCATGCTGATTCATATAGGTCCCCCTTGTTGTTTTTAAAACTACTGTAGCATATTCCACTATATGGGTGTCATATGGGTGTCAAACTCTTTAGTTGCTTCCTAGTTTTTATTCATTATTAATAGTATGGCAGTGACTGTTCATAGATATAACTCTGAACACACAGGCATAGCAAATGTAAGTAGAGGTTAAACTATATATAAGAACTGTAGGGGGCTGAGCCTTGGTGGCGTAAGTGGTTGAGTGCGGGACTGTGGTTCAAATCCAGCAGCGGCTCTCAGGAGCAGCACTGGGTAGCTCCCACAACAACCAGAGGGCAGTGATTGCCTACCCCCCCCAAAAAAAAAAACCAAAAACATAGGTCCATAGAGACAACTTAGTTTTAAATTCTGATAGCTGTTCCCAGGTTGCCTCTCAGAAGATTTTGTTTTTCAGTGATCGCTTTACCCCTTGAATTGTTAGTCTGCTTCTTGTTGATCTTTCCCTGTTTACGGATATCTTTTTCGTCCATTACGCATTGTAGATATTTTTCTAGTTTTCTAGTTGAAGCCTTTTTCTATGTGGTCTGTTCTTAAAGTGTGTTTTGTTTTTGTCAATCGTATCGGTTGGATATTATCTGAGTTTGTGCCATTCAAAAATGTTTCATATTTTCTAGGTAACATATAATTTCTGCTCATTATTTCTGTAATGACTTCTATTATGTTTGTACTATGTTTGGTAAGACCTTCCCTACTTCAGCATTCTGTTTTTAAATTTCTGTGGGTTTCTGGAGCTTACCAATATCTCTCTCTCTCTCTCTCTCTCTCTCACACACACACACACACACACACACACAGCCTTTATCTATCTGAAACTGTTTCTGAATAAGGAGTTGAACTGTAGATCTAACCGAATTCTTTCATGGATGGCTAGCCATTTGTGCCAGACTGCTTATTGCTGTTTTTCCTTTTCGGGTTTGCAATGTCTTTGTCTTGTAAGTGTCACCTATGAAATTAAGTCTGGTTTTGTGACTCAAGAACTGAATTCACAGTTGATTAAGAGGATTGTTTCTCTACCTACCTCTTATCAGGTTGTGAGACAAACCCTTTTCTTCTAGGATCCTTTCAAGTATAGCTACCCACCACTGGTCGATGATGACTTCCAGACCCCATTGTGTGAAAACGGGCCTGTTGCCAGTGAGGATGAAGCTTCTAGTAAAGAAGATCTAGAAAGTGATGGGAAAGAAACCTTGGAAACAATTTTGAATGAAGAACCACCAACTTCTGTGAAAAAGGTGATTTAAGTTGGAATCTAATCCCAGCCCTGCCTGGAGCGGCTGTGGGATTCTGGCTGTGCCCCTGAGCTCGAGCCCCATTGGCATCTTTCACTGTCAGAAAGAGAGGAAGGATGGGACTCACTATATGAAAGACCCATTTCATACTTTTGTAGAACTGTTGGAAGGAATTATTCTATCCCCAGTTTCTTAATTGGTTGTTTTAAAACTTTGCTTGGCTCAACTTTCTCTACCTTATTTTTTTCAATGATTTTATTGGGGGCTCTTACAGTTCTTATTACATTCAATAGATCATCTGTATCAAGCATACTAGTACACGTGTTGCCATCTTCATTTCCAAATATTTTCTACTTGAGCCCTTGGTATAAGTTCCTCTTTCCCCCTCCCTTTTTCTTTTCTTATGAATCATTTTATTGGATCTCAAACAACTCCCCTCACGATCCATCCATACATCAATTGTATGCAGGCCACATTTGCACACTTGTTGCCATCATCACTCTCAAAGCATCCTCCCTCCGTTTAGGCCCCCAGTACCAGCTCCCCATCTTTCCCTCCCTCCTCCCCCCATGAATCCTTAATAATTTACAAATTGTTATTACTTTTTCATATCACACACTGTCTAATGTGCCCCCTCACTCACTTCACTGCTGTCCATGCCCCAGAGAGGAGGTTATATGTAAATCCCTGAAATCAGTTCCCCCTTTCTATTCCACCTCATTTTTATAAAGAGCTCTTGATGAGCTAGCTTCATGAATCATCAGAGGCTCAGTCGAGGTACAAATCAGTGTGCGAAGTTAGAATAATGTGTAAAACCCTGTTACTAGCCCTAGTGGTTGCATTCTGACCTCATGCTCTGACCAGAGGTCAGTGGGCCATGAAATTGTCTTCCCTTTTCTTTCTCCATAATGCCTTGTCTGTAGATTAGCCCAACGGAACAGCAGAGCTCCAAAACCGAAGAGAACGAAAAGGTGGATTCAAAGATAAAAGCTTTCAAGAAACCATTAAGTGTATTTAAAGGGCCCTTACTACATATCAGGTAAGAATTTACGAATATATCAGCTGTACTTACAGAAGGAGGAACCCTGGTGGCGTAGTGGGTTACTTGTTGGGCTGCTAAGTACAAGGTCCGCATTTTGAAACTACCAGCCACACTTTGGGAGAAAGATGAGGGTTTCTACTCCCATAAAGCAATGGGGAGTCACGGACGCCTGCAGGGGCAGGTCTACCCTGTCCTGTCTGGTGGAAGCAAGTCAGAATGCACTCAGTGGCAGTGATTGAGTGGCTGGATGATAGAGTACATCGTGATCATCTCAATGGAGCTACGAAATTAACAGAATATTTCCTGTGGACTTTGTTTGAAAGTGGACAGTAACAAAGCCAGGGTGATCAAAGCCTACACTTCCAGATGAAGCAACTGTCTTTTAGTTTTTGTTCTGTTGTTCCGCTGAGTTCATGGGGTGGGGCTCTCCCTACCTGGCAGGGGATAAAAGTGAATATCTGCATTTTTAACAACTGTGAATAATATGTATTTAACTGAAGACACTTCCCAAACTTAAGTTCCAGCTTATAAGTGTAGAGATAAGGGAGGAATGAGCAGGCAAGATTGGAGACGGGAATGTTCTACGCCCACTGGCTGGGCTTGACCACTCCCTGTTCCAGAACTCCCTCCTAGTGCAAGAACTCCTCCCAGTTTCTGTGTTGGTTTCCAAGATCAATTTGATAGTCTCATCCAAACTGGCTTCTAAAGGCAGCTAGCCACAGTGCCAATTTTGTATCTTGCCCAGAGCTGGGCAGAGCCCTTGTGCAAGAACAGTTCCTTCAGATAAGCAGAATTCCTAGGTCAGTTGCAGTCTATTGAAAAAGCTGTCCATCCAAGTCGAGAACAGCCTAAAGACGTACTGGAAGGATGTCGTCATCTTTCTATGAGCACAGATCCGATCGTTTCCATTGTTCCTGAGGGATAGGATGCAAGGTGGTGAATGTGATAAAGCCACAAACGCTTTCCCCAAGTCAGTTAACGTTTATGTTACATCATGGTACTACTGGCTGTGGCTCAGTGTAAGAAATTGTGGCTTTTGAGGTTGTTTTTATTGAACAAGTTCTTCCTTGCAGTTCTCAAGGCAAATTGGATTTCCGTGTTTATTCTCCTAAGAAAATGCCTGAACAAAAGTTCTGAGAAGTGTTCCAGTATTTAAATACATCTCAACTGGCCTTGCCTTATTAAAATGTGTTCCCGTTCTAATGGTATATAAAAACGATAGTCCATCCTATTGTATTGGTAGCAACAAAGCTCAAACCTTTAAGATCGAACGCTTGTGAAGATGGCACAGAGCCAGGTAGAGTTTTGGCCTTTTGTACAGAGTGCCACTGTGAAGCAAAAGCAACTTGGCGGCAGAGGTTTCCTTCCTGAACAATGTCAATCTGAACACCGTCAGATTGTGCTAAGTAGACCACGAATTCAGAAGCTTCTCTCTTTTCTCAGATGTTGGGGCCATTATACAAGGTCACAAAATCAATTCTAACTCATAGAGGGCACGCACCCCACAGCATAGAGTTGATCTGCCATTTGGGTGTCTGAGGCTATACATTTTGACAGGAGCAGAACCATCATCTCTTCCCCCTTGGAGTGGCTGGTGGGTTTGAATGGCTGCCCTTGCAGTTAGCGCCCAGCATATCACCCACTGTCCCATCAGGTGCCTTAGGGAAATCCATAGGATTTCTTAACTAGCATGTATCGCATCAATACATTTAAGACACAAAACATAGTAGGGATTCATTCCATTGTCTTTTTGATGGAACCTCCTTGTTCAAATGCATAGAAAATGTGAGTGTACTTTTTTCCTTCAGGCTTAGGATTGGTTGACATTAATTCTGAGTAATACATATGGTTTATGTTTTGGTCTTATCACAGCCCAGCCGAAGAGTTATATTTTGGAACTGCTGAATCTGGAGAGAAGAAAACATTAATAGTGTTGACAAATGTAACTAAAAATATAGTGGCATTTAAGGTAAATATTTAGAGATAACCATGATGATAATAAGCAAATTATGGGTGCAGATTTTAGATGCATAATTAAAGGAGGGATGATTTTGAAATTGAGTCGGGTTTTTAATTCTATTTCAGGTCTGTTGCCTTGCTTCCTAGTTCTAAGCACGCACCATCGTTTCCCTCAAAATTCCCCTGGAATCTGCGCCTCCATCTTGAAGGTGCCAGAATAGGCCAATGTCCAAATTTGCTGTAAATAAAAACCCAAGAGAAATTCTTTCTCTTATTATGAATGAGTGAATACCTAATAGCAGTGACAGATAAAACTCTACAATCAAAAGTGCCAAGTGTGGTACATTCTAGAACAGTGGTTCTCAGCCCGTGGGTCACCACCCCATTGGAGGTCCAGGGACCCTTTCACAGGGGTCGCTCGATTCATCATCATAGCAAAATAGGAGTTGTGAAGTAGCAGCAAAAATAAGTTTATGGGTTGGGGGGGGGGAATCACCACCATATGAGGAACTGTATGAAAGGACCACAGCATGAGAAAGGTCGAGAACCACTGAACTAGAGGATTGCTGCATTTGGATATTAACGTGATGCTGAGGAACCCTGGTGACAAAATGGTTATGCATTGGGCTGCGATCTGCATGCTCTGCAGTTGGAAACCACTAGCAGCTCCTCAGGAGAAAGACTGAGCCTTCTAATCCTTCCCATAAATAGGGAGAGTCTCAGAAACCCACAGGGAATTGCTAAGAGTCAGTACTGACTCAATGGCAGTGAATTTCGTGTTTTGAGTTTATGCGTGAAAGTGGCTAAAAAAGAGACTCTCCCGGTGAGTCCTCTCCATGGTGTAGCTAGCACATTCTTAATTATTTAATTTAGAATGATCCATCAGAATCTTCTGGGTGCGCATCATTTGAGCATCTTTTTTTTCTCCCCTGAACACGATTGCCACAGGTGTTCAAGTGTGCATTGAGTTCTCTGCAACTGTATGATTCAATTTAGGCAATTAACAGACAGGATGAATATTTAACACTTGGATCAATGTGCTGCTGGCAAGGCTAAGTGACAATTGACGTTACGAGTAGCTTCTGTAAATTGGTGGAGAGACCTCTTTTTCCTCTTGGTAGGGGTTGGGGGGACATAGTCCATGTTCAAAAACGAATGAAGTTACTGCATTTAACTCTTTGGACCTTGATAATTAGTTGCTCTTTTGAAAAATTCAAGTCATTTCTCCTCAAAATCCAGTTGTCTTCCTACACAGGTGAGGACGACTGCTCCAGAGAAGTACAGGGTCAAGCCAAGCAACAGCAGCTGTGAACCTGGCGCCTCAGTTGATATAATTGTGTCTCCCCACGGGGGTGAGTTGCATGAAGCCTTCTAAAGAGTGTCTTGAGGGGCCAGGAGCCTGGGATGGGGAGAAGTGGGACTCAAATCTAGACATTAGGGGAGGATCGGCAAGTTGCCTCAGCTGCTGTCTCCGAGGTCAAACAAGATGGCCATGGCAGGTTCTCCAGCCCTTTCCAACATTAAAATGTCCTTGTTCAGAAACAAGTAAGATTGCTTAAAACAATCCTGCTTGAAACCAAATTTCCAATGAGCACGATCAGGAATCGCTCTTTTTCAGAAGAACACCTGCCTTTTCCCAGACAGCCCCATCCTTTCCCTACCTTCCCGAGCCTGATGTCTTCAGCCAGGTAGCGAAACCTTAAGAAAAGTCCTCCGTATGTGTGTGTGATGAACGCCCCCTTTGGATTGCAGGTCTAACCGTCTCTGCCCAGGACCGCTTTCTGATCATGGCCGCCGAAATGGAGCAGTCATCTGGCACTAGCCCCGCCGAGTTGACACAGTTCTGGAAAGAAGTTCCCAAAAACAAAGTGATGGAGCATAGGTAGGTTTGGGGCTGTGCAAAATCAGCAGGACATGTGTCGAGCTGGGCCCTGGTGTGGCCCTGAGGCTTGCCAGGATCAGCAGAAGCCAGGCTGCAGGCCAGTGCAGGACCCTCACCACTCCGACTTCCAAATGCAGCCCACTTGTCCCTTCAGTCGCCCTTTGGGGAGGTTCACGTTGTCTGTCAGGGTGTTTTGGATCGTGGGAAATTTTGAAAAGGAGCCTCAGTGATGGCCAGGATGGCAATCATGCTTCATAGCCCTTCAAAAGGGCAAGGCACATCTGTGCAGTCTGAGCTGGAAAGATGTCTACGATGCATTATTAGATAGAAACGAGGTTTTGGTCTTTCTCCTCCTTCGTTGCTGGAGATCCACAGTGTGTAGCTACATATATGTATACACACGTATGTGCATGTGAGTGTGTCAGATACTCATCAGTGCCTTGAAAAACTGCATGAAGAATGAGTGGCCTGATGAAGAACATGTGGTGTGGTTTTGTTCGGCGCGGTGAAGTGTTCTCATTGTAGATAGCAGCGGCCTTCAGATGGGTTGGGGGCGGAAACTACCCCCAGGGAACTTTCATCCTGCCTGGTGATGCTTTGGGTTGTCACAAGTGGGAGAAGAGGGTACAACTGGCAGCTGGGAGGGGCAAGAAATGGTGAGCTGATAATGGGGGCTCAATTGGGAAGAGAATGCTTTGAAAATGGTGATGGCGGCATATGTGCAAATGTGCTTGGCACATCGGATGAATGTATGGATTGCGATAAGAGATGTAAGAGCCTCCAAAAACGTATTTAACTAATAGATAAAGTATTTTTTAAAAGAAGCTTTACTGAGAAAACTGCAAAATGCTAGAAACCAAGAGGACATAATGGAATCCTCATCCAAATTTCAACAACATTCTTTAATAAAGTAGAAAAAACAAGATCCCTCAATTTAGAAGGTCATAAATGTCACAAATGAGAGAAACCCTAAGGCAGCAATTCTCAACTTGTGGGTCACGACCCCTTTGAGGGTTGAACGACCCTTTCACAGGGGTCGCTCGATTCATAAGAGTAGCAACATGACAGTGATTAAGATGCAATGAAAATAATTTTATAGTTGGGGATTCACCATGACATAAGGAACTGTAATCAAAGGCTGCGGTATTTGGAAGGATGAGAAAACCACTGCTCTAATGGATAGTTAAGGAAGCCCGTGCCCTAGGCCATCTGAACTGCATTGGAAAGAAAGAAGAGTGCAAGCCCCATAGATAACTGAGAAGAGTGTCTTTCCCCAGGCGGGTGTGGAAGACAGCAGGAAGGGAGGTCGAGTGTGTAAGAGAGTATGGTGAGAGGTGAAGCCAGGAGGCAGTGAGGAGGCAGGTCGGGCCTAAGCCTGTATGAAAACAGACAGGGAGCAGGTACAGGGGAAGGCAGCAAGGGCAGCGAGAGGCCCCTCTGGAGTAGACTGTGGGACAGTCACCTGAGTTGTTGACATTTGTGCACTGGTGAAGCCTAAAGTAGCCTGCTGAAGTGGGTACTGTGTGTGCCAGTAATTTGTAGAAGACACTGGAAAACTAGCCATGGCCATAGCTGAAGGAGCTGCATGTCTCAGTCCCCAAACCGTGGGTAGGCATTGATCTGACTGGATTTGCCCTCGCCAAGGTCACACTCCCACTGTTGGCCTAAAGAAAACAAAAGTAGGCCCAGGGAGACTATGTTCCTTGCTGCCCCCGCAAGAAGTGATACAAGGTAGGCCAAGCCTGGAGCATTTTAAAACCACCAACTAATGAAGTCGCTCTGTGGGAACTGCGATCCTGGCACAGAGGAGGAACATAATGCTGCCCTGAGGCCAGGAAGGATGAGAGTGGGCACTGGCCAGTGGTGTTGACACCAGAGAGGTGCTTGATGATATTGTGAGGAGCTCTGGCTGGAGCCAGTGCAAATAGCCATCCGGAAGCTCCAGAGATATGAGGAGGGCTGAGGGTCAGCTTGGAAGGAGGACAGGCTTAGGATAGAGCTTTACAAAGACCTTGTTTGGGTTCAGGTTTGCTAATGGGAGAAATTTGACCATTGTTCAAAAAGCCAGTAGCGAGGATCAGTGGGTGAGTAGAGGTGGAATATAGCACATAGACCAAGGACCGTGCAGTGCCTGAGAATGGAGGGAGAAGGCCAGGACCTCGAGCGATGGAAGGAAGGAGTGTTATACACAGTAGGCAAGGCTGGGCTGGGCTCTTTTTAAACGGAGTATGCTCACCCCTCAGTTGAGCCTACCTCTGCCTTTTATCAAGCAGTTACTGTGGAAAGATCATAAGTTCACAGACACCATCCCAAGCTCCACTGACTTGATACTTGTGGGGGCCAGCTGAGGCTGCCTAACTAACCAATGCGACAAATGCCAGCTGACAGCAAATGCTGACTGCTAGTTAGACGTTTCCTGAGAAAAGCGAAAATCCCCTTCAGATTTCTTTCTGTTTCATATACTCCAGTGCCTGACAGATTTCTTATTTTGTTTTGTTTTAATGCTCTGTTTTACTTTCTTTTTAAAGGTCAGTCTCATAACCATTTTTAAAGTGATGTTTCCTTTGGATTTTGATAGATTGAGATGCCATATTATTGAAAGCAGTAAACCAACCACTCTTCCATTAAAAGACGGTGCTCTTAACTTGGCAGATAAAACCTGTGAAGATATATATCTGCAGGTAAGAATCCACGGTGCCTCCAGAGAGCAGGCTTGCGAGTGCAAATCAGCCTGGAAACCTTGTTGGTCCCACGGGCAAAGCTGTCTTCTTTGTAGAGGGAAGGCCACTCCAAAACAGCCAGCGCTGTGTGAGATGTTCGGAGGTTTTCCTTTGGAGTAGAGGCCAGTGAGAAAGGTCATGGTGCTTCAGGGAGTAGCCAACGATCCCATCTCTTGAGAAAGGGGCCATGTGGTGTGTTTAAAGGGGAAAAAAAATGGAGGCCTTCTCTTTCTGAGTCACTTACGGGAGGCCCCAGTGATTCAGTAGCTGTGCTCGCAGTCAGGGTTTTGCTCCATTCTCAACTAGAACATGACCATTTCCCAAAGGAGAGCAAGTGGCGGCCTGGCCACCAAGCAAACCTCCTTCCTCGTTGCAGCTCCAGCTTGCAGAGTAGAGGGACCCTATCCAGCAAGGGTTTGAATTTCTCATATTCCTCATGTGTCGTGCCCTTGAGTAGTGTACTGTTTATTAATACACGTCTTTCCTCCTTCTTTCCCTCTTTAGCTCAATCGTTTACTAGAAAACAGTAGGAAGCTTCAAGATCAAGTTCAGCGCTGCATCTGGTTCCAGCAGCTGCTGCTTACCCTAATGATGCTTTCGCTTGCTTTTGTCATCTCGTTCTTCTACTTGCTGTACAGTTAGAGCAGTGGTGCCCCTGGTAGGCAGCGTGGCTCCCCCATTTGATCACTGGAACAAGAACGAAAGGAAAACCACTCTATGTGGAGTCCTAGAAGGGGTTATGCCTTGCTTATGATGAGGGGAAGAGCTAGCGGTCTTACTGAGAAACCGTTAGAAAATGCTGATGAAATCAACTCGTGAGAGATTCAGTAGTTAGTAAATAAAGGTATATCCATGGTATAAATTAATAGTTGAAACATAATTTATTTTTATTTTCCTTTGGGGTTTATAAAGTTCTTCTAAAGCGCTTGAAGCTTTGTTTGAAATGCTGTTTACGCTGAATACATATATATATATACACACACACATATATATATATATATCCTAGCTGAACTGAAAAAAAGTGTAAGTAAAATGCTCTGTTGCAGTCAAAACAAGCAAACCAATAAACCCCTCAGTCTGCTGTGTATGATGGAACTGACAGCTGAGGCACTGGGCTTGCTTATACATACTCTGTATAGGGGAGAACATGGGTATCAAGACAGAAGATCAATTTCCCCAGAAGCGCATCTGCGATTGGGACTTGGCGATTTTGAGGACTCCTTCCAGCTGACAGCCACTATTCTTTGGGAATGTAAAACGCTCTGCTGCCAAACCACCTCTGGCCTGCCTGTCATCCTCAGCTCTCCTCCGCAGGCTGCCTGGCATTCACCCGGGGCTCTTTGATGAGCACACTTCATTTTTCCAGAAGTTGGAAAAACTCCGTTCTCTTTGAATTCTTTCTGTGCATCCCCGGCTCCTGCGTTGGCCCGCTTCACTCACCGTCCAGATGGGAGGGGCCTCCCTGCAGATCCTAAGTTGCACTTCTTGACCATCTCTGTAGGCCGAAGGACCTCGGTTATTTATTTATTTATTTATGTTGAAATTGGCGTGGCGAGCTCCATCCAGCCCACCAACCTCGCTGGCCTGGCATCGCTTCCACCTCACAGAACACCCGTAGTCCCACCGTAGTCTGTGTCGCTGTCCAATCAGCTCCCGAAAGCTGGAGCATCTCAGTGGCTGTAGTCAAACTGGGACGCTCAAGGGTCCACTATCGGTTTCACGATGGAAGATACTAGGTCCTGGAAGGGGGTGTGGTGGGTAGTGCTGTGAAACCTTTGAGCGTGGGGATGAATGAATTGGCCGGCTTGCCCTCCTGCCCTCATTGCCATCTTTCCAAATGGCTCTTCACTCCTCCCACACACACTGCCGGTGCAGGGCTTGTTCAAGTGTGGTATGTCTAGTCATCTATTCGTTTGTTTGCCGTCCAGTGCTGACTGAAATGTCAGTCTACTTTATGTCAAAGAACAAGTCCGTCTGTAAAAGAAGTTTTGCGTTTGAATTGTGCCATGTTTAGGATTCCATTGTTGTCTTTTTTCTGAGGGTAAATGTCGGGCTTTCTTCTTGAGACTTGGACATACTGAAGTTGAGCTCTGTAACTCAAACTACTCCGAGTGCCTGTGACGTTGATCTAGGATAGAAAACCTTAAACGGACACTGGTCTGACACTTTGTCTTAATTGGATTGATTTTTCTGTTACAGTTCCCCAACTCCAGATGCGAAACGGACTGCAGTCCAACCTAAGTATACTAGCTGTCATAATGGCTCCTCATGTCGAGCAGGGCCGTGCTAATGTTGGGCCTCTATTAGAGCCCAACCCCAAAGTCTTCGTGTATGTTCTTTGTTCCTCCACAAATAAATGAGGACATAACTCACAAGATTGGAAATGTGTAATCCTAACAGTGTCCTTTTAATGTTTCACTTGCAAATTCTGTGAATGTGCTAACATAGCCTGGCTTGATGTCTTATTCCTCCTTTACGATTGGTTTTAATAACATATCTCTTGTGAATGTCAGTCTGTTCAATGTGACTAGGCAGAATCATTGACAATTAATGATAAAGTGAAAGACATATAACTACTTTTGTTCTTGTCTGGATTAATCATATATATATTTACCTTTGAGTCTGTTCTCTCCGTTTGATTTTATTTAATCACACTTGTATGTTGATTTGGGGGAACTCTACTGTTTGATTTTTGATTATTAAGGATTCTATTATTAATCTTGTCATTAGCTGTTCATGACCAAATTACCAAGGACCAAGCTTTAGACTTAGATTTTTTTTCCAGTTGGAAATAGAAATTAATTGATTCTCCTTGAAAACATTAATGAACTATTATCAAATTGGTCTGCAAATAGCCTAATGTGATTGCTGGTAAACCTAGCCTCAAATTTCATAACAATACCATAACTGTTTTTATATCTTGCCACTAATTTTGACTGAATTTAATAGCACTTTATTGTACAATTGCAAAAACAAATATATTCCTAGAATTGTTGCCAGTATAATTTCTCTAATGTTCTGGTGCTTTTCATATATTTTCAGTATTTTTATTACTATATTGATATTTTCTTTGTATAAATTGATCAAGAGAACATGTTTTCTATTTTAATAATATGTTTTAGAAAAATAATTACATTTATGAAATAAATCTCATCAGGAAAAAATTCTGGTCTCTAATTGATACAAGCATTTCAAAGAACCGTGTTTAGACTCAATCTGACCTTTGGAAGATCGCATTTGTGATCTGCCTTGCATTTTTACAAGGACAGCACTGCAGACTTCCAAAGATATAGTCCCAGCTCCAGGAAAGCATGCCCTTCCGTGGCTTTCTCCATTTCCCCGAAGCCTTGCAGTGGACCAAAGCGTGGCGTGACAGTCATCTACTAAACTCAGAACTCGAGCTGTAAGGAGTCTAAAGTGCTCCATGCACTCCAGCCGTAATGTCTCCTTCCCTTTCCTGCCTGAGAGGAGCCTGCAGGAAAGAGATTAGCAAGAAGTCCTGCCTGGCTGTGGCATACAAGGAAGATGGCAACCGGGCCTTACAATGAGGTGCAGAGCTTTGCTGAGGGTGTGGGGGCTGGAGGGACACAAGGCAATCAAGGATGGTGAAGGACAGAAGAAGCCCCAGTATTGTTCATGTCTGGTCCCCTCATCACTTCAAGTGGCAGCTACTTCTCAATCAAAGTGCAATGGCTGGGATAGGTCCAACTCCAAAACTTTCCAGATTACACATGTGGTGAGAGGTTAGAAATGGAAATGCCAAATCAAGTCGAGAATTCAAGCAATCTAATAGGCTCACAATGGAGCCACAAAGACTTAACGACCTCACAAGAAACCCTGGACCTTGAGGTGGCATGGTCTCCCTTCCTAAAAGATAATTTATACCAGTGATTCTCAACCTTCCTAGTGCTGTGACCCTTTAATATAGTTCCTCATGTAGTAGTGACTCTGCAACCATAAAAAGATTTTCATTGCTACTTTATAAGTGTCATTTTGCTACTGTTATGATTTGGGTGACCCCTATGAAAGGCGAGTTCAACCCACAGGTTGAGAACCTCTGATTTACAGGGAATGAGCACCTGTGTGGCAGATCTCCACCTAGAACAGGGCTAGCTACAGCCCTCTCGGCTCTTGGCTAATGGTCACCCTCCTAACATAAGAACAACACGAGCCCCTGCCCCATATCCCGCTTGTCACCATATCCCGCTTAGTCTAACTGAGACCATGGTAGTTGGGAATGAGGACTCCGAAATGAGATTCAAGTCCCCCTGTGCAAGAAAGGAACATTGACTAACCTCTCTCAGCCTCAGTCTCCTCATTAGTAATCTGATTTGCTCATCATACTACTCCCATACAGGCTTTCAGTGAGGATTTAAAGCTTCCCGGGAGAGGCTGCCCTCACTTTGCCGATAAAATGTCTCCCACCCCCTTCTATGCCAGCTACTGTACCTTGTTTCACTTGGATCGTCTTGCATCGTCCATTCTGTCCAAAGCCAAACATCCCTCTTCCCTGTTTTGTATTCCAATACGGCCTTCCTGGAAATTCATTTTGAATTCCTAGTTGAGGGAGAGAGCTAGAAGGCTGGTGAAAATGGACCACACTAAGCACCAAGGAAGGCCTGGTGGGGTGATTCCCGACTCCACAGAGTGCATACAGATCTCCCAAGAGCATGCCATGCACATGCATCGTCCTTGTGGGTTCCATTCATTATAGTTTCCCCGAACATTGTAACAATTTCATAAAATGATCACCCAGTTTCTTTCACATTTGCATCTGTTTTATCTTTATTGAGCAAAAACGACCACCCTATAAAAATAACTTTGAACTTTTGTTCTTATCATCTTCGCCTGCCACACAGAGTAAGAAGGGTATTAGCTCTTCCCAGTGTTCAACTATTTTAAAAAGAACTGTGATTTAAACTAGGAAAGAACAAAAGAACATCTCTGTGGCCTGTAAGATATGAGGATAAGTTAAAAATTCTTGCTACAAAGTTATAGAATGCTTTATCAGAAATACCAAAATGTGGAATTTGTTTCTCGTATATCAGGTAACTCTGTAACATTTTCCTAACCCTTCCCTAAAGAATTATGCACTTTTTCATTTGAATATGTCTAATGGCACTTTGGGGATCCTAAGGGACTCAAATCATCCTTTTCTATGTTCTGTGAGTTTGAGAGTAAAGAGAAATCTGAAAGGGGCAAGATCAGGGCTACAGGCTGGATGGGGTAATGTTTCCCATCAAAATTCCCATAGTACAGCCCTCTTGATAACTTGAAAAAATGAAAAGGCCCATTGTGATGGAGAAAATTTTTTTTCTCGGCACAACTCTCCTGGCCTTTTTCTCATGCGGTTTTTTTTTGTGTGTTCATAAAATGTCTTCCTCATAAACCCCATGACTGTCTTGTGTCCTTCAAGAAGATCTGTGAGAATAATTCCTTTGGAATTTCATAAAAGTTCACCAGAGCCTTCTTGCTTACCTCTTTTCCATGAATGTCACTGACCCAGCAAATCCCCTCAGAAGCCACTCTGTTGATTGATTGAACCCTCTTTTTAAAAGTATCCTAATGAGTGAAAACAAGTTTATGACAGATAATTTGTCTGTAGCCATATGCTGATTAACTGGTGGTACAACCCTGTTGAAACACATTTTGTTTGACATAAACCTGTGGGTGTACATACTAGATTCTAGTAGATTTCCTTTTTTTTACTTACCCTTCACGTTGCATGTCTTCCTAGAGTGCAAATTTGAGAGTTTGGTACATTTGCAAGACCCTTTTGGCGATAGGAAAGTGACAGCCTGTCTTATTCCAATGCTCTACCCCCGCACTCAAGAGTAGGGCATTCTGGAGGGGGCATCTTGGGTGGGACCTGCAAACATCCTATTAAAACCTCTTTGTATTAAGGTAATAGGAAATAGAGGAAAGGAGTAGGAGACAGTGGACATTTATAGAGGCCTAAATACAGGCATGTACATATGTAAATATATTCATATAGGATGTGCATATATTTATAGGTTTAGTATGAAGATAGGTGGACATTGGGCCTCCACTCAAGTACTCTCCCTACACAAGAACACTTTGTTCTATTGAACTGGTTTTCCATGATGCTCACCTTCCAAACATGATCACTAAAGACAAGTGTGTGCATAAGTAAGTATGATGAAGAAAGTTATTGGTGCCTGGCTATCAAAAGATAAAGCATCTGGAGTTTTAAAGGCTTGAAGGTAAACAAGTGACCATCTAGCCCCAAAGCAACAAAGCCCATATGGAAGAAGCATACCTGTCTGTATGAGCACGAGGTGTCGAAGGGACCAGGTTGGAGGTATCAAAGAACAAAAATCACATCATTGTGAATGAAGGGGAGTACAGAGTGGGGACACAAGGCTCATCTGTAAGCAACTCAACACCTCTTTGCAGAAGGGTCGCAGGTAGGAGATGAGCCAATCAGGGTGTAGTGCAGCATTAATGAAACACAACTCTAGTTCCTAAATGCTTCCTGCCACCCCCACCCCCCACTATCATGATCTCAATTCTACCTTACAAATCTGGTTAGATTGGAGAACATGCACTGGTACAGTTAGGACCTGGAAACACAGAATCCAGGATAGATGATCCCTCCAGGACCAGTGGTGAGAGTGGCAATACCAGTAGCGTGGAGGGAAGGAGGGGTAGAAAGGGGAAACTGGTTATAAGGAGCTACATGTAACCTCATCCCTGGGGGATGAACAACAGAAAAGTCGATGAAGGGGAACATCTGGCAGTGTGAAATGTGATAAAATACTAATAATTTATAAAGTATCAAAGGTTCATGAGGAAAGGGGGAGTGGGGAGGGAGGGTTAAAAATGAGGAGCTGATACCAAGGGCTCAAGTAGAAAGCAAATGTTTTGAGAATGATGATGGCAGCAAATGTATAAATGCATTCGACACAATGGATGGATGGATGGATTGTGATAAAATTGTACCAAGCCCCCAATAAAATGATTAAAAAAAACCCTCCTCACCCTCCAGACTAGGAAACAGGCTCAGAAAATGGAAGCTCCCCTTGCCCGGGCCTACTCCTGGCTTTGCGTTAACAGGTGTTCTTGATTAGGAATATGCCTTAATTTACGTGCCGAAAGACAGGAGTGGGGAACTATATACCTCTAACTCCGATGACTTTCCCCAGTCTCATAGCTTCAGTTCACACAAGTCCTCAAACCTGGTAAAAATAAACTGCTAAGGAAAAGTATGTCACCATTATTTTAAACATTCGTTCAATCATACACACACTTGAGAATCTCACAATGCATTCATGTACTAGAGCAAAGGGCACTTCCACTAATTGTGGGCTTCGGTAAAGGAAACAGTCATGGAAAACAATTTGCTTTTTTTTTACTTTCCTGTTTTAGAATAATCCATTCATTGAAGGTAGTTTATTTAGCATCATTCTCTTGGATGGTAACATGCCCCATGGAAGTGGCTAAATGAAAAGATTAAAACTGGGAAGAGAAAGAAAGAGAGAGAGAACTTTCCTAATGTGCTCGATACAAGTGATGTATGGGTTGTTATATGAGCTATAAGAGCCCTCACTAAGAATGATTTATCAAAATTAAAAAGAAAAGTTATTTTCCTACAGAGGCCTGCATCACAAGTGCCAACATTTATATGGTCCAATTTACTTTCCCTCAGATTCCAATGACTTGGTTTATATTATTAAAGAACTCTCCCCCTATACATTTCTAGATCTTTCTAGAGCTATAGTGTATGTATGTGTGTTGTTTCAAAACTTGCTGATTTCCTGTTGGAAAAACTCAGGGCTCTCCTAGTTCATTTTTGCAAACCATCCTAAACTGTCCTGCATGAACTGACTACTGCCCCCACAATGTCACACTCCTTCTCACTTTGTTCTGTATAGTTTCTTCCAACATAGATTCGCTTGTTCTTTTGGCAATCCACAGTACTTTCAGTATTCTTCACTAGCACCATAATTCAAATGCTTCAATTCTTCTCTTATCATCCTCATTCAATGTCCAACTTTCACACGCATATGAAGTTATTAAAAATACCATGGCTTGGATCAGGAGCACCTTGGTCCTCAAAAGAACTACCTTGCTTTTCAACACTTTTAAGAGGTTTTGTGCAGTGGATTTACCCAATACAAGTAAGTTTTGCCGAAGATCATCTACTAACAATTGTCACAGTACTGCCCCATAGGACTTGGGACAAGGTGAGCTTCCATGTTGCTGCCAGAGGTTCATGCCTGATTCAGAAGAGGATGTGGAACAAAGGATCTCATTACTGATTTAGGTGGATCTTGGTTGAAAAAAGAGAATTCTTTTTTTCTTCCTTATTCATTGTCCAACTTTCATATGATTTGAGTATGGGACCATAATAAGTAAATCATTTTCTTTCCCCAATTGATTTTGTTTTCCTGCAGCAAGTTCCAGCTCTAAAAGCATCCTACCAGAGGCATTCTGTAGAAAATACTACTTGGAGTTAAACTTGCTTTGAACTGTCTTCTACTAATATGTAAATATAGGCAATTAACAAGTTGGATACTAAATAATGGTTCTCGGTCCTAAAATAAATATCAAAAATCTGTTTCCGGTCATTTTCCAGTATTCAAATGCTGTGTCTCTAACTACCTCCTTAATGAGTAGTAGAGAGTGAGGCTACAGGTCTCCAGTGATGTAGTGGGTAAGTGCTCAGCTGAAAAGTTGATCATTCAAATTGATCCCTTGCTCTATAGAAGAAAGATGTGAGCATCTGTTTCTTTAAAAAATGTACAGCCTCAAAATCCTATGGGGTAGTTCTGTTTTGTCCTATAGACTTGCTAGAAATCAGAAAGTACCCAACAGCAATAGTTTTGTCATTTGGGTTGGAGAGTGAGTGAGGAAGTTATAGCTAGAGACAATAACAAGAATATGACATCATCTAGCAAATATTAAGGTTTCTTTTTTTTTTCATGTGGCAGAACTGATAAGTTGCAAAAGCAGAAAAGGTGAAAGGAAATGGATGCAAAAATCAAAGCTTTCTCACAAATCCAGTGCATACAGCTCTGGGATTTCTTAATTCACTTAAGACTTTAGCCATGAAAAGTGGAGGTGCCCTTTTGAGAGAAGTTATCATCTGAAGGCACTGCTTAGAGTGGAGGTGAGGATAGTCAAATTTTCCCTAAAGCATTCTTTAGGAAAACATCACAATAGAGAAGCAAGATCCTATCCCATATTTGCTGAATCCACCCACACTTTTCTTTTAATACCAGACAAAGTATTTGACGTTCTTTCTTTCTTTTTTAATTTTTTGGTGTAGGGGGTGGAAGTATATTGTATAGTAAATGTAGATACTGTGTGCTTAAAGCTACATCACACTCACGGAGATTCCCCTGCCACAGAAACATAGGGCAATTGAGAAAGAATGAGGAGAAGTCCAATGCATAGTTACCATTTTACTATACCACTTCACTGAGTGGAATTAAACAAAAACCCCAGAAGTTGCTATTTCACCACCTCTGATTCCTGGTGAGTCCATGTGTACCAGAGTAATGGTACTTCAGATAAAGAGCTAATTTCAAAAAATCTATGAATGCTACAATACTTCAATAAGAAAAATAGAAATAACCCAGTCTGAATAGACAATTTACTCAAGATGACATCCAGACTACCAGCAACCATATGAAGAAAGGCTGGCATTCATTCACAATAAAAGAAATACAAATTAAAACAACAATGAGCTATCACCTCACACCAACACTCAGCAAATTTTTAAAAACACAGAGAATAGTAACTGCTGAAAGGGATTTAGAAAGGCTGAAGCATTCAAGCATTTCTAGTGGGGCTTGTAGAATTGTACAACCACTATCAAAACTAGTGGAGCATTTCCTTAACAAATGCAAATCAGATACCTTATCATCCTACAATCTCTCTACTGGGTATAAAGCCTAAAGTAGTGAAAAACAAAACATGAACAAAGAGATGTACACACATATTTATTACAGAATTTCTGTAATAGCCAAAAGAAGAAACAAATAAGAAAGCCCTCTGACTCTGAATGAAATACAATGAAATATTTCCTTCAAAAACAATGACAAGTTTGTCCAACACCTTAATATATTGACAAAACTTGAAAACATTATGTTTTGCAAAGTCAGTCAATCTCATAAAAATACTTATGACACTATTATAATGGAAAATTAAAAATAACAATGGGTTTCATGCCAAAGAATAAGACTTGGGGGACTTCAAGGAGGCCAACATTTGAAGGCAGAGGGGAGAGGAATGGGCCAGAAAATTATGGAGGAAGGAAGAGAGAGTGGGTATAGGAAAAAGCCAAAAAGAACAAAGAGGAACCACAACTACAAGGGTTTAATGGATTGGGGGTACTTATTTGGTTTCATTTGAAGCATTGGGCTGAGGAAGTCTCAGGTTACAAATGTCTAACTTGTGGACAACTCCTCTACCCTTTGCCATCACTTTGAACAGACTAAGCCAACATCTTGGTTGCAACAAATTTTTTGTCACAATCCCCTTTCACTGGCTATGGAGACAGTTTTTAAGTAAAGGCTTCAAATCTTTGCTTGCACTAACCAAACCCTCTACCTTCCAGTGAATTCCCAAACTCATAGAGATCATATAAGATAGAATAGAACAGTCCCAGGGAGATTTCTAGGGCAGTCACTCTGTACACAAGCAGTCAATCATGACTCCTGTGGCGTAGGTAGTGGGTTCGAATTGCCAACCTTTGCATTGGCAGCCTATCCATTGAACCACTCTGTTCCAAGTGCTTCTGTACTGCACCAGCCTGAACCCAGAGTAGAGCTGCTGTGCTAAGTTTCCAGAGCCGTGATCTTCACAAAAGGAGACTGTGGAGCATCAGGTTTGATCCCCTAACCTTGCATTTAGTAGCCCACTTCGTAAGAGACTACACCACCCAGGCTCCTTCTGGCACTAACATAAGGCAGAATAAGAACCAGGCGCACCTGTTTGACTGATCTACAAATTCTTAAAGGTATTGTTAGGGGCAGATCTTGTTCATCTCCCAGGGACTTTCAGTATACAATTTCTTTGTAAAGGTTCAAGGGCAAAAAGGAAGGGGGGCTCTGTGAGCTCTGTGTAAATACATTTTCTTTCCCCCCAGGCCCATATCCTCGCCACCTATTAAATCTAATGTTCTTTGACTCAATTATAGGTGAAATTTCCTCTTTCCTTTCCTTGCCCACGGGATTCATTATTCAATCTTGTATTTTCCTGTCCTCCAGAAAACTGCATGCATAATAGCATTAGACTGTTTACCATTGCAGTACAGAAGCAAACATGGCTTGCATCTAATGGACTGAAAGTTCAATGTTGGAAGCTCTCAGAAAAGTATGAGGGAGAGCAATGTGCTCTGTGACACCGTAGAAATGAGCTTGGAACGCCAATGGGGCATAAGGAACATACAGAGGCACCCAATGGGACAGCACATCATAAGGAGGGCCTGGGAACCTTCAGGAAAGATCAATAAAAAAAATCTCTGGGACCTTTCCACAGATTGTATTTGAAGGAATCAATGAAAACATAGCCAAAGTTGCATTCAGCAGATTCTGCATTTCTCACAGGGCCCTTCAAGTCCACACAGAACCATCGTGAGCCCACATATATCAGAGTAGAACAGTCCCATAGGACTTCCAGAGGTAATTGTTATAGGAACATTTAGCCTGGCCTTTTCTTTTGCTGCACCACTGGCAAGTTAGGCCCACCAACCTTTCAGTTAGCAACAAAGAGTTTAGCCATGGCTGCCACTGCGTCAATTCTGACTTACAGTAGAACAGCCACACAGTGTTTCCAAGGCTGTATGTACAGATGTGATCAGTCTCATCTGTCTTTCACTGAGTAGCCAGCCATGGATTCACACCACTGGCCTTTGATACAACCAGAGCTCTTCAACAAGGCCCTATGCAGGTGTCCTCAAACTTTTTAAACACCAGGCCCTTTCACTGTCCCTCAGACAGTTGGAAGGCCAGACTATAGTTAAAAAAAAAAACTGATCAAATTCACTGTGGGCCTGGGATGAGTCGGCTTCTAAACAGAACAGCAGAGGCAGCAAAAACACATGGTGGGCCAGATAAATGTTCTCAGGGGGCCGCATGTAGCCCGAGAGTCGTAGTTTGAGGACCCCTTATGCCATACTCACGCTGTGGCCACATTCCAACTGACACATCTTTGGCAGTTCTATGAAGATGAGTCTCTGGGCCTATGGCAAACCTGCTGAATCAGAATCTGCATGTTCACCAGTACCACAAGTCCCAGGGGCTGCCCATGCACGTTAAAGTTTGAACGGCACTAGTCTATAGGACTCTTACCTCAACTCAGAAGTCCTTTGAATTTCCCCAAGGGCCCTCCCATTTTATTTTGTGCATCCTCTCGGCTGCCACAATTGTGACTCAAAGCTGTTGACACCTGACCATTGAGGGGGTTCACTAGCTAACTAGCTTATGGCCAATTACTAGTGGTGCAGTTTGTGTGCGCATGTGCTTCATGAAGAATGAACCTTCACTGAGGGTTTCCTGGGTGCTGTACATAAGGAGAACTAAGAACTCAGGTCCCGGGGTTGAACCTGAGTTTTTACTATGTTACAAGCAGGGTCATCACTGCACAGACAGAAAGACTGTAGTTATGCAAGCTCTCCACCATAACCTTGATCTTCAAAAGGATGACACTGACCTTTTCTAGCTGACCCATGCCCTAGAGCCCCATAGATTCTTGGTGTGCTTACCTGGTGGCACAGGGTTGGAGAGCTCACCTGCTAACCTAAAAGTCAGTAGTTCAGACCCTTGAAGTGGGTCTTCAGCAATTCAAGGCACCCAGACCTGAAATGAAGAGCACCGTTTTCTCTGACAGAGTACATCTCTTCCCTACCCCTGGGACCACTGCGAGTGGGAAGCAACTCCACAGCAACTGTCTGTCTGCCACCCCTGCATTAACAAGGAAGCATGAGGAGACCAAAGCGAAGAAGGCAATTTGCAGTCAGTTGCCTTAACAGCAGCAATGCTACCTGAAGAGATAGCATCGCTTTAGACCCAAGACATGGGTTCTTTTCGCAGTTTCTCCTCTTCCACAAGACTTGTGATATTTTTTTTTCAAGACAGAATAGATTTTTCCTATCCTTAACACCCAAAGAAGCCCTGGTGTGACAGTCATGTGCTTATGTTAATTTTATGATTGAAATATAGAAGTGGAGTCTAGCCTGTTACGATAGCCATTGAGTAGCCATTGAGGCCTCTATGTGGGCAAGGCTTTCTCCTGAGACTTCTGGGAAATCTCGCGATATTTCCCTCGTGAAGATGAGAAGCTACATCCCCCAGTTGTTCGGAGTTAGTCTCAGAGGTGATGAGTCACAAAAAAGACAAGATGGCAGCGTCCAAGAAGCAGGAGGAGCCGGCAGAGAGACCACACGGCTTTGCCCTGATGGAGCCAGACCCTGAAGCTGGAACGGCATGCTGTTGATGGACCCTGAACCCTGGGAGCGAGGAGCCATGGGGAGACCCCTGCCAGTGCCAGAATTCTGCACCCACTGACCTGTGACTTCGTGAGTCGGAAGGAGACTTTATAGACTGATTTCGGACATATGGATTAATATCAGACTTATGTCTTTGTACTGGACTGGATTGGGATGCCTTCTTAGTGTCGCATTCCTTTTGTATATATACCCTTTCTTTATATCCATATGCGTGTCCTTGAATTTGTTCCTCTAGTCTACCCAGACTAACACACCTGGTGAAGGTATGTCCAGTCTGTCCTCCAGGACACAATAGACATTGACATGACAGCAAGGACCTTGGTTTAGTGGGTGTGAAGTCTAGGCCAAGCAGGCCTCCTGATAAAAGCATCCTGTTGAGTACACAGTGAAATGCTAACTGTAAGGTGGTTAGTTCAAATCCACCAGCTGCTCTGTGGGAAAAAGATGAGATTATGTGCTCTTAAAAAGTGGATTGCCTAGGAGACCCTATAGAGCAGGGTTGGGGAACCTTTTCTCTGCCATGGACCATTTGGATCTTTCTAATGTCATTCATAGGCCACAGTGGTCAAATATGCCATTAAATTGCCTCTCATATGATGGCTTGAATAGGTCTTGATGATTTTTCTGGTGATAGACAACCCCTGCTAGAGAGGGTCACTATACATTGGAATCAACTAGATTTGGTTTGGTTCTTTCATGTCTTGTCCTACTGGGAACTAGCTGCTAGAGCACACTGACCAGGGTGTGGATTTTCAAAGGGGAGAGTAACCAAAAAACAACTTTGATGAGACATGTGGGGACAAAAAGGAGCCCTTGTGATTCAAGGATTAAGCACTCCACTGCTAAGGGAAATGTTGACAGTACAAAACTAACCAGCCTCACAAGAGAGACCTGGCAACTTGTTTTCATTGACAAGTCTGGGTAGACACCGAGGATCAATCTTTCAGTTAGCAGCTGAGTGCATTTGTACCCAGCAGGGTATACCAAAACCAAACCCACTGCCATGGAATGGATTCCAACTCACAACGACTCTCTAAAGCAGTGGTTCTCCATGCCAAGACCCTTGCAGTTCCTCATGTGGTGCTGATCTCCAAACATAAAGTTCTTTTTGTTGTTACTTCATCACTGTCATTTTGCTACTGTTATGAATCGGGTGACCCCTGTGAAAGGGTTGCTTGACCCCCAAAGGTGTCATGACCCACAGGTTGAGGACTGCTGCTTTAGAGGTTTTCTGAGACTGTCAATCTTTATGGAAGCAGACAGTCTCATCTTTTCTCCCACTGAGTGATTGGTGGGTTTGAACTGCCAACCTTGCAGTTAGCAGTATAATACTTCCCCAGCAGTGCCACTGGCAATCCATGCATGTTTGTTGGATGAATTAAAAACACAAACCGACTTTTGGACTGTGTATAACACTAAGTCATGTATCTAACACATCGTGGCACTGACTCAGAAGACATTAATGGTAGAACCTCTTCCATGGTGGGGTGAGTATGCTGCTGGGCGGGGCTCATCTTGTGCAGCAAAATGTGTGGGTTGTACCGTGACTTTGATTTGGTCAGGTCTGGCTGTTGAGACTGCTGGTGCATTCACGGGTATTAAGTGGCGGCATGTTTATTCTCATTTCAAAAACCACGCTGACATTCAGCTTTACAAAATGAATTCAGGTGTTTAACGTTCCATTGAGGAATAGTGAATTCATTTTAATGGTCAAAACCCATTAGCACAACAGAACTAACTCAAAGGGCCAATTATTCAACACTCAGAGGCTCCCTGGGACACATACAAAAGAGACATTTGAACAGGTACTGTTATTTACAACTTCCGACCACAAAGGGTGGTCCTTGGAAACACATAATACTACCCAGGCTCTTTTCTGAGAATTACTTCTAGGAAATGAGTGTGATTCATTTAGGTGCTAATTAAATAGATATGTCTTTGCTGGATTTGTGAGATCACTCCACTTCTTGTTTACATGCCTGAGAGAAGTCCTAATTCGATGAACTTTCCTCCTTCTCTTGTCTTGTTATTATAAAAAACGTTCCCCCAAATCAGGGCTTATAATCACAGCAATGGTTGTAAGGATCATGCAGGACCAACAGCATTTCCTCCTGTTTTGCCAGTGGTACTATGAGCTGGGGCTTAATAGAAGACAATAACAGCAAGCTAAGGCTACCCAACAAGTAATCCCCAGCTGAGAGAGATGGGCAAGCTTCTCCATCGTGAACAGTTCCAAAGAAACAACACTGGAAGGCAGGGGAGGGAAGGAGGGTTATTTTGTGTGGTTGAACAACCATACCTGCCACCTGGAAGGTGAAATTCAAAGGGCAAGTTTTCATCTGCAAATAGGAGTGGCAGAACCCAAACAGCTACTTCAAGCTTCACCAGCAACACAAAGATAAGAGTCTCTGTTCCCAAAGGAGAGAGCAGCTGGGTTGTACTGGAAAGATCCTCTGGCTCTAAGAATCCTTTGAGTAAACAGGACAATTCTCAGGACAGTAAGTTATGGATAGGCTCTGTGGGTAAGAAAATAGAAGGTCTGTGAACTGTGCAAATCCAAGTTCCTACCAGGAAGTCTTAGAACGCGTTTACCAAAAACGATGCCGTGATCAGGTAATCATCTTTCTAAGTATACATGTGTGTGTATTTGGTCATAATATATAGGTGTAAATAAATATGCATGTCCATATATGTGTATATCTCTATAGTTGGCCATTATCTAATTATAACTCATCGCATATATATTAGCAGTTTTCGACAGGGCTACCCTGACACATGACAACTGTCCTCCATATGGTTTTCTGTTTGATCTCCTTTCACAAACAGAAATTGGTGTTCTCAGAGTTTAGGAGCCTAGACAGTCTGCCTTCTGGGGTCTCCCCCTAAGGGAGGCTTTCTCGCCTTCAGCTCTGAAGGGAAGGGCTTCAGAGGGGCTTCTTGCTCCTTCATCAGACTTATATCCCTCTCCCCCATCTCTGCATCTTTCCATTGCTTGTTTAATATCTTTTATCATTCAAAAAGATGGACTTCAAACACAACCTACATCAATACCATATCACATAACAGCATTTTCTGAATGTAGTCAGGGTATAACTCATATACACAAATAGCATTTTAAATGTTGTTTATTGGCAGTCCAACGTAATCCTAAATGGTATAAACATTTATCATTTTTGGGCTAGTAACAGAAGTCCTTTCCTTTGCAAGGAAGGGGGGGAAATAAAAAGGATCTGGAAGACTGTCCTGACCCTGATTCTGCATGTCAACCTGCCAAGGTCAGCATGATTGCAATGACCTTGGCCTTTCTCTTATGGTGGTATGACAGCTACCAACCATCAGGTATCATATCCCCATTCAAGGTAGAAATAAATGGTGCCAGTCACATCTGTTATTTTTTTTTCATTGATAAAGCAGTAGCACATATGACAAAGGCAGGAAGGGCTCCTGGGGATATTGTTGAGTTAGTCAAACTACCCCCCCACCCACTGCCATCAAGTTGATTCTGACAGAGTAGGGCAGAGTAGGGGGTGTAAAATTGTTCCTGTGGGATTCTGAGGCTGTAAATCTTTTTGATGGACCACCTCATCTTTCTCTTGCAGAGCAACTGGTGGGTTTGAACCACTGATCTAGAGTTTATCAGCCCAATGTGCACACCAGGTCTCTTTAAAACTCTTGTACTCATTATGCATAACCTGCAGGATGAAGATTCCTGGTTTTCTGTTTCTTCCACGCTTCTAGGGTCTAATGAGTCTTCTGATCCTTTGTTAAAGTATAGACTCAGACCCAGTAGACTTGAGTTGGAGCTCAAGATGCTACAACTGCAAAAGACTTCTATAAGATGCTTTGGCTTCTGGCTCCTGGTCTCATACCAGAGGTAGCTGGGGCTGGAAAAACACTTCACGATTTGTCTTCGACTTGGCCGCAGTGGGTCTGGGGTTTGGTTATGTCTAACAGCCTCATCTCAAGCCACTTCTCCTCCCACTAGGTTGTACTTTCAGTTCCTCTGAGGGGGTCATGCTGTCTCTTTGTAGGTCAACCCTCTGCCCTCAGCCTCTAACACTTTGCCTTTTAGAGATTTGTACTCATCCTTGGGACTGAGTTGAAGTAGCACTTCCTTCTCCTCCAGATCTTTGGATGGAGTCCTTGATCGTGCAAATGTTTCCCATGTTCAACTGCTACGTCACAGGTAGAAGATTTGAGTGCTCCCAGAGGGACCAAGGAAGAAAGCCAGAGTGGTTTACCTGCAAAAACTTAGCCATTAATAAGCCTCTGATCTACATGGCGTGACCATCAGTTGGAATCAACATGATGGCAACCAGTACTGCCCTAAAATTGAACCCAAGGCTTGGTTACCTGGTGGGTTGTTGAACAAATGCATGCAGAGTTAATGAATCAGTGAATGAATTAAAAAACATATATGGTGCCTACAAGGCAAATGTGGGGTATTCCCAGCTAGTTTTTTTTCTATGTATAGCAGCTGTCATTTCTCATGCTTCCCCAGTATCATTTATTCTTTTTAAAAAGGAAACAGAGATGGCTGACAAAACTGCTATAGACAAATCATGTATCTCTTCTTTTTACAGTTTTATTGGCACAAAATCCACATATTATACAACCCAATAGTCCCATCATATCAAGAAGAATTGTACAATCTTTACCACAATCAATTTTAGAACATTTTTCTCACCCTCCATGGCCTTTCAAATGAGTTGTATGCTATAATCACAATCAATTCTAGTCCTCCCTTCCCCTCTTCTGCATTCAGTGTTTACTCCTGAGATCTCCATACCCTCCTTATCTCCCACCCTACCCCTATATCCCTTGCATCAGTTATTATGTCTATGTATCCATTCTTGTGACTTACAAACTGGTAAAAACCAACAGAAACAATAAAAAACAAATAAAATGGTAAGGATAAAATAATAATAATATAAAAATAAAGACACAAACAATGAATAAGAGAGAAACGATCGATATTTCAAAAGCCAGCGGGGAAATTATTGTCATGGAACAAGCAAGAGAAACTTGCTCCTGGAACAAATTCAGGTTGAGTCAAGAGGGAGGTCAACTTGACCTAGTATGAAGTTCAATCCAGCATCATTAAGATTACATTGGTCTCTATCTGATAGTAATGCTGCTCAAGATCCTTGCCTGTGGCTATAGGGGATCTGCCAGCAGCTCAGTCTGGCCAGCTCTCTGCATGGGTTTCCAGCTCCTCACTAACCTACAAATTGACTATTCATAATTTAAGCTCTGACACTTTTCCCTGCCACATATTTGAATCTCGTAAATTGTTATTTGGGGACCACCCAAGCTGTTGTGCTTTTTCTATGTGGACTTTGTTGACTTCTTGCTTAGATAGCTGCTTGTTTGAACATAAGCCTTTAGGACCCCAGACACAATTCTGATTGTCAGCCAGGCACCATCTGCTTTCTTTACCACCCTTTGATCATTTCATGAAGGTGAGTATTCAGTGGGGCCATGTTATCAGAACTAATTGTTCTTGAATTGGAGCTAGAGTTAAGTAGGATCCCAGAGTTTATCTGCTTGTCCATGGGCTATGCACAACTCAGGTTGACTAGTACTAAACCCCATATTTAGGGTCAACAGAGCTCAATGAAATGGGAGATTGATCTGTGGAGGGCAGCTCAAGGTGGAAGGGTACTTGCATAGACTCTTCCTATCAACAGTGTCCGGAATGCTGTGGCATTGAGAACATTGATGATGACATCAGTGAAATCGCCTTATACTCCAGGGGAAACAATTGACAATGTTATACTTCTTTGTCTACATGGGTTTTTGCTTTCCTGCCTTTTGTTTGCTTCTTTGGCTAGTTTGTTTCTTTGCTGGTTGGTCGTTGCTGTTGCTGGTGTTACGGGGTGTGTCACTCCGGATAGACAAGAGAAACAAATTCATAGACACACATATGGATAGAAGGGGAAAGTTTATATACAAGAGGATCGGAACATTGAGAACATTGAGAAATCCCAATCAACTCCAGTCCAAGGTCAAAAGTCCGATGTTAGCCCATATGTCCAACACGATATGTCCATAAAGTCCCCTTCTCACTCACGAAGTCATAGGCCAGTGGGTGCAGAGTCTTGTGTGTCTGGTGGCAGTAGAAGCAGCAAAAGCATCTCAGCACTGGCAGGGGTCTCTCTGCGGTTCCTCTGCTTTCAGAAATCTGGTGGTGTCCCCTCCAGCTCCTCCAGATCCTCAGATGCTGCCATTTTGTCTTGTCAGTTGGGTGTCTCCCAACAACTAGGGAGATGGTCTCTCATCTCCACGAGGGAAATATCTTGAGACTTCCCAGAATTCTCAGAGAAAGACATGCCCACAGAGGTCTCCTTGGCTACCTCCAGATTGACAGGCTAGACTCCACTCCTAGACTTTCAATCATGAAATTGTCATCAAGTACATGACCACCACATGGGGTTTTGATTTTGTCATAAGATGACTGCCAAACCATATATATTGAAGGTGAGAGAAAACTGGAGGAACAAAAAAATGACATAAGAACAATTTCCTATTATACTGTAGACATTACTTAATTAAATGATTTTTTTCTCCTTTTAAATCTAATTTACTCCCAATTAGTACTACTGAGAACAAGAGGCAAGGAAGGACCCAGTGTTGGTTACTCATAAGTACAGAAAGTTGGAGCAAGTATTTTGAAACTTTGATATCAACTTTGCAGAATAATTTTTTTTATTTGTACTGAATCATAAAACAAAAGACAATGGTTGTTTTTTATCCCTTGCCTATTCACTTTATCTTTTTTAAGTAGTAAACTTGTTGCATATAGGTTTTTTTGAAAGAACTGCTTCACAATGATTGGAATTATATGTGTATATATCAGTTTTTTGTATATTCTCTATATAGATATATATCAGTTGTATACACACAACTGTCTATAAGTATATATATATATATGTGTGTGTGTGTATAATGTTTGTAATATAGGTTTTCTTTTGAGAAATTTCAGAAGTACAGCTCTCCATCTTTGAACTTGAGTCAGGCTATCTAAGGCAATGGCCCACAACCAGGAGTCTTGGGAAAATGGTGGGGAATAGTTTGGGTTGTCATCACTTAAGGGGAGTGTACTACTGGCATCAAGTCAGGGAGAGGCAGGAATCCTTTTCAACGTTCTCCAGTGCTCTGGACAGCCCTACATCCAAGAGTAATTTGGTTCAACATGCCAGTAATCCTCCATTGAAAGATTTTTCTGCATCCAGAAGCATGGAAAATTTAGGGTTGAAGACTTTCTTCTTTGATGCTTCTCAGTAGATGAGCAATTTCTTCCATCAGAACCACAGATGACCAGTTCCCACACTCACATACTTAAATGGTTAGATTTGATATGAACTTTATGCTTTTGCTTCTTTGAGTCAAAGACTCTTCCCTGTTCTTTTGACACCATGGCTTCTTCATGGTTGAGCAAAAGGAGAAGTGCGGTAGGTTTTGTGGGCTGTGGGAGGGTCTCATGACTGTTCCTCAGTCATCAGGCTATCGTCTGGCAGCTTCTTTGGGGGTTTCTCAGTATTGTGAGAGAACGTGGGTTAGTTCTCATTTGAAAACAATGCTAAAGTGTTCACAGTATGAACATTTTCCTGCTGACCCTTCAGGCAACCATTTCTATTAGCATTCAATCCAAACTCTTTGGAGCTGGGCTTGAAGGTACTGTTCAAGCTTCTCAAAAAACTTTCCTAAACACATGCCAACAGGCTTGAACATGATATACCAAGCCTAAATATGGAACAGTTGACTTATTGACGTTCATGCTAATTTGAGTTTGCATCACCACTAGAAGTGATTCCATGTAGTAATTTTGCATTCAGTGACCTGATCCTCTTCCTTCCCTTTGGGAAACTTGGCTGCTTACTTGCTTTTTTTTGTGGGGGGGGGGGTGTGCATCACTGATCTCCGGTGGTGGGAGTAGGAGGCCCAGCCCCACTGCTGGAATTGAACCACCGTCCCAGTGGGCCGCAGTCCCGCGCACAACCACTACGCCACCGGGACTCAGCCCTGGGATGCTTACTTGTAAGGAGCTTTGTCCATTGGCAAGTGGGCTCATTTCTGAAAGTGAATGGTTTTTCCTAAATCTCCTGAATTGGAAATCTGTGCCATCTCTGCTGAAATGGTTCTTAATAATAATATTCATTCTCCTGCTGTTGTCTGGGATTGTTTTCTAAAGAAAGTCATTGTTTTTATTATGGGGGCTGATTAAACTGGTGGTATAATAGTTAAGGTTTTGTGTCCACTTGGCTGGGTCAGGATTCTTGCTGGTTTGGCAGTTAAGTGATTCATCCCCCATGATGTGATCTAACTCAATGTAATACTTTTCATAATGAAAGTTGCTCAGAGCAGCGAATCAATTGAAAAGAAGTATCCTCAGGGTTGTAATCTGCTTCCACTAGATGTTTTGTGGAAAAACTTCCTTGTTTTTTGCTGGGTTAAAATTCTGCCTCTGGTTCACTGACCTCTGATCCTTTGGATTTTATCCAACTGCTCATTATATTGCCAGTAAATCCTGGGAGTCATCAGTGACCAGCCATTTTACCTGCTGACTTTTAATTCATTCACCTCTGTGATCTACCTACCTTGCATTCATTCATTCATTCCTTTAACCACAAACTTGTGGTCTTCATGCTGATCTTAGTTTCACCAGCCTCTCCAGTCAGAAGTCTTCAGCCTACCAATTGATGCTCAAACTTGGAAATTTCCCACTTCTACAACTGTGTGAGTCTGAGCATGTGCTCTATCTAGCTATCATTTATATATCTATAATTATCAACCTGCAATATGCAAATGATATGACCTTGTGTGCTGAAAATGAGGACTTGAAATATTTGCTGCTGCTGATCAAGGATTGCAGCCTTCAGTATGGATTATAATTCAATGTAACCCCCAAACCAAACTCACTGCCAACTCAGAGCGCCCCTACAGGACAGCGTAGAACTGCCCCTGTGAATGTCTGAGATTATAACTCTATCGGAGTAGTTAGCCCCATCTTACTCCCAAGGAGCGGCTCGTGGTTTTGAACGGCTGACTTTGCAATCCTCTAAACTGGACCAAAAGATAGCAACATGATAATTAGAGAAAATATTATAGTCAAGGTTTTTAGATCTTGGATCTATAATCAGTTCTCACGTGGAAGCAGTCAGTAGGTCAAACAATACATTGCATTGGGTATATCTGCTGCACAAGTCCTCTTTAACATGTTGGAAAACAAAGATGCTACTTTGAAGGCTAAGTTGCACCTGATTCAAGCCACATTATTTTCAATATCTGCATATGTATCAGAAAGGTGGACATTGACTGAGGAAGATGGAAGAAGAATCAATGCATTTGAATTATGATGCCGGCAAACAATATTGAAAGTACCATGGGCTGGAAAAAGAGAAAACAATCTGTCTTGGAAGAAGTTCAGTCAGAGAACTCCTTAGAGGCATGGATGGTAATGCTTCATCTCTCCTACTTTGATAATGGAGAGAGTTATGGAAGAACAGGGAGTCTCTCAACATGATGGATTGACACAGTGATTACAACAATCAGTTCATCCATAAGACCAATTATAAGGATGGTGCAGGGCTGGCCAATGATTCCTTCTGGTTGTACGCAGGACAACTATGAGATGGGACCAACTTGACATCACCTAACAACAGAACATATGTGTATAATTCACACCACATGTCTGTCAGTTTGTTGCTCAATGGGGGCTTCTGTGTTTTTCTGATCCTGGAAGCTATGGCACTGGCATTTGAAATGCCAGCCTGGTCATCCATAGTGAAAAGGTTTTGGTGGATCTTCTAGACAAAGGACAGACACTTTGGAGGAAGAACTCGAAGCAGAACATTATCAGTGTTAGCACCAGAGGATTTGTCCCTCGAGTCAAGGGGCTCTGGAAATGTGACTGAGGGAGTTGATTTCTCAGACCGGAATCGATCATGGTGATGTTATCTGGTTAAAGCTTGTGGGAGAGGAGCCTTGGGGGTGTTCCTTTTCTGGGCACAACTCAAGGTAAGGACAAACAGTTACAAGAATCCCCTAATGATCAGAACTTCGAATGTGGGAAGTAGAAACCTAGGAAAATTGGGGTTCATCAAAAATGAGATGGATTATATAAAAATAAAATCCTGGACACTAGTCAACTGAAATGGATTGATATTGGTCATTTTGAATCTGAAAATCATATTTTACTATGCCTTGAATAGCAAATTCAAGAGGTATGATGTGGCATTCACTGCCAAAGAAGGGCATTACAGAACCAATCATGAAGTACCATGCTATTTGCCTTCAAGGAAATCCAATCAATCACTGACATGTGTGCACCAATCACAAAAACTAGTGATGAAGAAATTGAAGAATTCAAACAATGATTTCAGTCTGAAACCAATAATAATGCAATTAAAATACATCGATAGCTATTGGCAACTGGAATCCAAAAGATGTAAACAAGGAGGAAAGAACAGTAGTTGGGAAATATGTTTTTGGAGATAGAAATAAAGTTCAAGATTGCATGATAGAATTTTGCAAAGACAACACCTTATTCATAGTGAATACCTTTTCAAACAACATATGTACTTCTGCATATGGAATACACAGAAATAAAATTGACTAGATCAGTGGGAAGAAGCACTGGGGCAGCTCAATATCACCTGCTATCCAGGCCAGAGGCGGATTGTGGTGTGGGGCCGTTTTTCGCATAACCTGTGGATCTGGGTAAGAGGCGTAGAAAGGGGCTGAGCCCTGGTGGCGTAGTGGTTGTGCGCGGGACTGCAGCTCACTGGGATAGAGGTTCAATTCCAGCAGTGGTGCTGGGCCTCCTACTGCCACCACGAGAGAGCAGTGATGACCCCCCCCCAAAAAAAAACATAATAATAAAAAAAAAAAAGAGGCGTAGAAAGTTCAGTATACTGCTGCATCTCCTGGAGCGGACTTGAAGCCACTGGTTATCTACGCATTTAGGTAGTTGGAACTCCTCATGCATGCAATAAGACCCCAGGCCAGCTCACCTGCTATCCTTCTGCTTTAAACCTCTGAGATCCTGTATGATTGGATGGTAAAATCCTGTAATGTGATTGGACAACTTGCTCAGCCAGCTACACCTCATTTACATAATTCATTTACATAGCCTGAAGTGTGAGCCAATCCTTTTTCATGCTGCAAACCCATGACCATCTAAGGAGATGTTTGGAAACTAGGAAATGCAATCTGATTAGTTAATGAAATGTATATAAGTCCTGTGAAAGCTGTATTAAAGTTAGACCTGAATCATCGAGCCAGATCTCCCGAGTCTGTATGCACCATTGAAAGTGACTCCTATTTCCTTCATTTCCCTGCATGCTGGACCTGTTCCCACCCTGTGGAATCGATCACCAATTGCTAATATATATGTAAGTTCAGGATAAAGTTGAAGAAAATGAAAACAAGTCCTTGAGAGTCAAAATATGACCTTGAATCTATCCATCTGAATTTCAAGAATATTTCAAGAACAGATTCCATTCATTGAACATTAATGACAGATCTCTGATGAGCTGTGTGAGATGACATCAAAAACATCATTCATGAAGAAAACAAAAGGTTATTAAGAGACTGGAAAGAAAAGATTAACGTGGATGTCAGAAGAGACTCTGAAATTTGCTTTTAATCATAGTGTGTTAGTCTGGGTAGACTAGAGAAACAAATTTATAAACATGCATATGTACATAAGCGTTTTTATAGAAAAGATCATTGTACATAAAGAAAGCATTCCAACCCAGTACAGTCCAAGCTTACACATCTGAGATTAGCCCATGTGTTTGATACCAGTCTATAAAGTCTTCTTCAGACTCATGAAAAACATGCAATCATGCCAAATATAAGACAATCACGAATGGAAAGAATGCCTTTGAATCTAGTGGCATTGTAACCATCTCAATGCTGGTAAATATCTCAGCACTGGCAGGAGTCTTCAAGTGGGTCCTCCAGTTTCAGAGGTCTGGTTGCATCCCTGTGGCTTATCCAGCTCAGGATACTAGGGTAGCTCCATGTGGCTTCTCCTCAAAGATGTCTCACAGGAATAAAGCCTTGTCACTAGAGAGTCTCCAAGCAAGTGTCAGTAGAAAGTCTCTTTGCAAGGAAGTGAACTGAGAGAGACAGTGTCTCTAAGAAGGAATGGCCACATTTCCCAGAATTGTCAGGAGAAGGTCATGCCCACACAGAGGTCTCATTGGCCATCTCCAAATTGACTGGCTGGACTCCACCCCTACACACTCACTTCTCAAATTGACACCAAGATTTTATATCAAGATTAGGTGACTGCCACACAAAGAGTAGCTAAGACAAATGGAAGAAATGATGATGCCCAAGAGCTGAATAGGAAATTTCAAAGGGCAGCATATGAAGAAAATGAAATTTTGTATAATGAAATTTACAAAGACCTAGAATTAGAAAACCAAAAGGGAAAAACACACTCAGCACATCTAAAAGAACTCCGAAAAAAAATTCAAGCCTCAAGTTGACATATTGGAAGCTTCTATGGGCAAAGTATTAAATGATGCGAGAACACAGTGAAAAGAATACACGAAGTTAGTGTACCAAAAAAAGAACTGGCCCTTGGGGGTGGGTAAGGTGAGAAGAATTGAGGAGCAAATGATGAATGTTGGAGGGGTGAGGGAGCAGTAGAATTGATTGTGAGATATATGTACCATGCTTTTTAAAATGGCTTAACTGTGGAAGTATATGGTATATGAATTTTATATGAAGAGAAAAGAAAGAAAGAAACCAAAGTTGACCAATGGTCACCATGGGTGATGGACTCTTTGCTTAGGGACATTGAGTCTATGTTAGCGGGGTGAAATAATTTGGATAATGATACCAATAACTGTTGCACAATACAAAGTATAATCAAGGCACTGAATTATACATATAGAATTTTTTGACTTGAAGAATGTTTCATTTTGTGTATTTTTGCCACAATTGAAAATGATGACACTAATAGCAATGAGGACAAGAAAGAAGCAAATTTCTAAAATTGAGTGTGGTAGGGATTGTACAACTCTTCTTGGTATGATTGAACTATTAAATTTATGTGACATAGGGATGAAGTGTCAATAAAACTACTTGAAAAATGTTGGGGATGGCATGTGGCTGGCAAACTTATGTCTGCTAAAGTTGCATATTCCTTGAGTAAACTGTGGTATACTTAGTCTTGACTTTTTTAAATAAAGCTGTGTTAGAAGCAAAACCAAAAACACAATCCACCATTTGGGGAGGTCGTATATGAGCAAGAACCAATGGTGGTGAAGGAAGAAGTTCAAGTTGCACTGGAAGTATTAATCCACCGCTAGGCATCAGGAATTGAGGGAATACTGATTGGAATGTTGCAACAAGCTGATAAAACATTCTCTCATTTATGCCAAGAAATCTGGAAGACCGCTGCTTGGCCAAATGAAAAAGATCCATATTTGTACTGATTGCAAAGAAAAGCTACCCAACAACATGCACAAATTATAGAAAATTATCTCTGATATCAAATGCACACAAAATTTTGCTGAATTTCATCCAAGGGACCTTCAAGAGGTTCAAACAGATTCAGACGAGGCTATAGAACAAAGGATATCACTACTCATGTCAGATGGATCCTGGTTCAAAGGAGAGACTGCCAGAAAGATGTCCACTTGTGTTCCATTGACTATGCCAAGATCATTTGAATCCATGGATCACAACCAGCTATGGAAAACATTGAGAATAAAAAAATAATTCTAAAACAGTTCATTGTGTTCCTGCAGAATGTGTACATGGATCAGGAGATATTTGGATGAATTGCAAAAGGGAGTACTGGGTGGTTTAAAATCAGGAAAGGTGTATGACAGGATTTTATCCTTTCACCATATTTACTCAATCTGTATGCGGAGCACATAATCAGAGAAGTTGGGTTATATGAAGAAAAATATGGCATCAGGATTGGAGGAAGGCTTATTGACAACTTGTATTCTGCAGATGACACAACCTTGCTTGCTGAAAGTGAGCTTGCCAGTGAAGATCAAGGACCACAAACTTCAGTATGGACTGCCACTCAATATAAGGAAGACCAAATTTACCACAGCTGGAAGAAAGATAATATCATGGTAAATTGAGAAAAGTTTGAAATAGTCAAGGATTTTGTCTTGCTTGGATCCACTATCAATGCTCACGGAAACAGCAGTAAAGAGATCAGGAGACACATCACTTTAGGTAAATCTGCTGTACAAGTCTTCTTTGGAGGATTGAAACCAAGGATGTTAAGTGGGACTTTGAATAAGGACAACCAAACAATTGCTGTATTTGATTTGTGACACTGGAGAAGAATATTGAGAGTACTGTGTATTGCTAAAAGCACAAACCAATCTGTCTTGTAAGAAGTATGGCCAGAGTGCTCCTTAGAGGCAAGGATGGTAAGACTTGGTCTTTCATACTTTGGGCATGTTGTCAGGAGAGACTAGTCCCTGGAAAAGAACATCATGCATACTGGAGTAGAGGGGCAAGAAAGGAAAGGAAGGTCCTTAATGAGATTGATTGACATGGTGTCTGCAAGAAAGAGCTTAAGCACAGGAGACACTGTGAGGAGGACACAGAACTGGGCAGTGGTTCATTCTGTTGTTTAAAAGGTCATTAGGAATCAGAACTGTTTAGATGGCACCTAACAGTATATAGACTCCACTGGTTTTGCTTCTCTAGAGAACCCCATGCAAGACAGTTTTTCTTCCACACAAAGTTCTAATTTGTCTAATAAGAACTAATTCTTTTCGAGGGTCCACAATGTACCATGTGCTCTTCTTTCTTTGTTTCTTCCCATGAAAACATGCACAAAAATGTTTGCCTGTGGAGTTCATTGACAATAGTTACATACTCTATTCTGTGCCCTTACTCTAACTCTGTTTCTATTGTTTCACTACCGTTACCATGCCATTTCCGTGCCCCCATAATCCTTAAATATGTTTTTGATTTACTGTGGTAGGGCACGGTGCTCAAAGTAGACATTCTTTATTTCTTGAGGTAGTATCTAAGTTCAAAAATGATTTCATGGAATAGCTGTGACTGCAGGTTCAAAAATTGTTTGCATGCAGTAGAGTGTGGTTTCCCTGCAGCTCATTGTGCTCAGTCAGTCTGGCTTCCAGGAAGAATTTAAAGTTTCATTTCACAATCTTTCTCCTTTTGTTCATGATTCATCAGATAATGGTAATGGTAGCCAGGCACCATCTGTCGTCTTGTACCAGCTGCTCTTCTAAGTGTTTTCCATATTTTAGCTCTGTTAGTGTTTGTAGCAAACCTGTATAATCAGTACCATTTTTCTAGATGAGGAAACAGATGCATGTAGAGGTGAGGCAATTTGGCCAAGGTTACAAATTTCAGGAGTAGTGTAGCAAGGATTCAAATCCAGATACAGTCTTGCAGCTGTGATCCTCATCCTCCCTCTCTTGTCAGTTGAGGGATGTGAAAATAAGAAATGTAAGCAGAGCAGGCAATCAAAAGCTGTGGTCAGTGAACTTTCAGACTGCTCATGTGAAGTTCCATGTGGATGTCAATGTCAATATGTTCCTTACCTTTAGAAACCCTATCTTCCTATCTTTTTTCTCCCATAAAGCCTTTCGCAAAGTAGGTGGTCCATGGGTGTTTGTAGATTTGTCCCATCCTAGAATCTGGCCCTTCACATAGTTATTCTGTGCCACTCACCATCCTACTCTAGGTTCCCCTCTCTGTGATGTACAAGTTCCACGTGAAACTAGTAGCTACAGAACCATGTTTTCTCTTCCTGGCCAGGTGCTGGTGACCTCTCATAAGCCACAGCCATGCATGTATTTGTGCTGTGGTTCATCCTTAGCAAGGAAAATGGGAGCTGAGTCAAGAGAGATGAACGTGAACAACCAAGAGTTTTTGGAGCTTTAGTGGCCCCTTTCTGCAGAGGGGAGAAATGCTAAAGTATGTTTAACATCAATATCCCTCTGTCATGCTGGGCATGGTCTTCCTTCAAGAGAGTCTGTCTGAATGTTCCTCCATTTCCCCTCTTTAGATCTAGCTTATTGTTATGGATGCCTTCAAGTTGATTCTGACTCATAGCAACCATAAAGGATAGAATGGAACAGTCCCAAAGGAGTTTGTTCTCTGAAAGAGCTAGCTAGCTGGAGGATTTGCATGACTGACTTGTTGATTCACAGCCAAGAGTTTATTTGCTGTGTCACGAGGGGTCCTATTTCTAGCTCGGTGGTCCAAAATCAAAATGATAGGTCATAATGAGACCAGCGAGTAGAAGGTGCATTTCCATGCCTCCTGAAATGACTTATCTTTATGATTCTCCATGTGGTTCCAAGATCAGCAGTAGCAGTTGCATCACCTAATAACATGATGGAAATTTGAACTCTCGTGCCTTACCTCAGACGACCTAAATCAGACTTCCTGCTGCTGAAGTGTAGAAATCTATGTTTTAAGAAGTTCTCTAGAGGATTTTTAATGTTTGCTCACATTTGAGAATTATAGCCATGAGTTTCAATCCTGATTGTATATTAAAATCACTTTTGGAGCTTTAAAAGTCCAGAAGCCCAGGCTACACCCCAGACTAATTAGTTTCTGCAGTGTGAGACTAAGATTATAATTTTAAAAGCTCCTCGGTGTAATCTCGGTAGGTAAGGCTCAGAACCATTGAGTTATCACAAGCTACCTCAACAAGAACCATGTGGCCATTCGAGTCTTGATTTGGAGGGAATACCCTCTGTATTTTAGGGGTTCGGTTTAGCACTCTGTGGTGCCATTTTCAGCTAAACAATAGAGAAATAGATGCCCATAAAAGACTCCAAAGCAAAAATGAGAGGATTCTAAGGATTCTAACTTTTTTAATGGTGCAATGCTATCAGAAACCAAAGTGCTAGAAATGGAGTTATTACCAGCCATACAAACTATACAGAAGGTCTGATAGAAGGGCTACCTCCTGCCCACTTGAAGCGAGTGACACCCTTCCACTTGTGAAAATTAAATATGGCTTCAGACATGGTTAACAGTCCCTGGGAGGCAATAGCCTCCACTACCTCCACTGTTTGAGAATCTTTGGGACACAAGCCATCATTATCTCTTCAAGCATGGTCAGTGTCCAATTCACAGCACACTTCACTATGAGACTTAGTAAAAGGTATAAATTCTTAAACCTACCCCCACCCCTAAAATCTGAACCAGGAGTTCATAAGTCACGTAATTCTGAAGTTCTTCAGCACCTTTAAGTTTCAAAACCAGAGAGGAGTACACTTTCTTGGAGCTTCGAAAAGCCAAATTTGATTCATTTGAGATATTACTCTTTTATCTGAGCTAGAATCAAAATGATTGATGATTCTTGCAAAGATTCCATTCTCATCACACAGACTGACTGGGAGAGCTTAGACGTTTCTCTGATGTGCTAGGAGATAGCATTTCAAAATGTCCCCTCAGGCACAGTAGTGTACTGTTTCATGTAAATGAACATTTCAGTATCAACACAATAATTTTTTCGTCACAGATTCTTGACTGTAAAGGACACTCACTGAAAGTGTCAATGTGTTCATCTTGAAAACCCCGGGTCATGGAATCTGATGTGTTGATGACATTGATCCCAGTTTATTTCTGGGTATGAGAAGCACTGAAGCCTGTTCTCATAAGCTACGAACATCAGTGTCCTCCTTACATCACCACTACTTACTGTTGGGTAGAAAGACGGGGCTTCCTACTCCCATAAACATTTACAGTATCAGAAAATCATAGGAGTTAGTCTCCCCTATCCCACAGGGTTGCTATGAGTCAGTAACCCTATGAGTTTGATTTTTTGACGTCGCTGATGACTTGATTCAGACTCATTGTGGCCTCGTGTGTGCTAGAGAAGAACTGTGCTCCCCAGGGATTTCTTGGCTGATTTTTAGGAGCTAAACCATCATGTTTTTTTCCTGAGGTGCCAAAAGGTGACCTAGCTCCCATTATGAACTCTTTAAATGCCTTTTTTTTTAATCTGCAGAGAACTGTGCGATACTTCACAATCATATTCTAATCATGTATCCTATTACTGGTAATTTGCGTCCATCCATTGTCTTTGCATCTATGATACATGTTACTTGAATTAATCAGAGGTCAACCTCCAGTTCCAACTATAATGTTACGTTAAGTCACTCATTCATTTGTATACTTGGCAGGCAAATTTGAGGAGACACATGAGTTGACCTTACAGGACCAGTAGAAGTTCATTGAGGAGAGACCAGAAGTTTGTTTCGGGTGTTGAAATCTTACATCAAAGGTTAGACAAGAATCTATACCATTTAAGGCTTGTGAGGATTTGAGGATAAGATGGCCTGAAATGAAGGGCACCATTTTCTTAAATCCATCACGAACACTTTCAGAATATGTACTTTCTTCCAGAAAAGGGAAACAAGTTGAAATGGGCAATATTTTGTGATATTAAAAGAAAGCCATACATCAAGTAAAATTCAAAAACACAAAGTCAATATCATCTAAGCACATATCAGAGATGTATTTCATTCTCATCCAATGGCTCATAACTGAGAGCTATTTGGGGTTGTCACAATCTAATGTGCAGAGACCAGGGAGGCTGCTCAACATGCTGCAGTGCACAGGACAGACCCCCACCATAGAGAATGACTTGGCTTAAAGGTCAGCCACGCTGAGATGAAAAATTCTTCTCTGATCCACACTGTATGGCTTAGGGTACATTTAGTTAGACGGGCAGGCTTTCATCTGTGGCATGGAAATCAGTCCTGCTTGGCTCTTCATTCCCTGGACAGTTTAAGTGATGACACGCAAGATTTACCTTGTCCAACCCTCGCTGCTGCACAGTTCCATCTATAAACAAGGCCCTCATGAATTTAGAACACTATGCAAACTCATGTGAATTTAATAACTTTAGTGGAGGGAAAAATAAGATAAGAATCGAAGCGCAGGGTAAGGACATCCTGGCTGCGAGGCTGTGGGCACATCAATCTCAGTCCGACCAAAATATTTATGACAGCACATTGCACTGTGAGTGCATTTGCCGAAGAGATCATTGTTTTACCCTGCTAGAAGTAGCTAAGTTTTCTAAATACAGCTTAGATTGATTGAAGTGAGTAGTCCTTCATTTGTGGAATGCATAAGTGGTGCAGGAATTTAATATCAAGTCTGCCGAGATGGAAAGAACAAGAGGAGCCCCCCCCCCAAAAAAAAAAAACAACAGTACAAATAAAAGCCCTGTTCTGGATGACTTCACTGGAGGATTCTACCAATAATTCAGGCAAAAATTCTACTCAAACTATTGTGGAACACATAAAAGAAAGTAGTATTATAGAATATTGTGGTAATAGTATAGAAAAAAGAAATGAGAGAGAATATAGAGAATAGAAGCAATCTATTCTCTGAAACCACCATAACCCTGATACCAAAGCCAAGCAAATACACAACTCAAAAAATTACAGACTAATATCACTCTTGAGTACAGTCATAAGAATGTTCAACAAAAGACTAGCCAGTGGAATTCAATAGCACTGTCAGATATGAACAATGTATGATATGAAAAAATAATCTATAGCTTATCAAAGGTTCCTAAGGGAGTGCAGACAGGGATGGGAGAGGGAAGAAATGGGGAACTGATATTGGGGGCTCAAGTGGGAAGAGAATGCTTTGAAAATGATGATGGCAGCATATGTGCAAATGTGCTTGGGACACCATATGAATGTATGGATTGTGATAAGACATGTAAGAACCCCCAATAGAAGTATTTAACTCACTAAATAAATAAAGTATTTTTAAAAGAAGATTTACTGAGAAAACTGCAAAGTGCTAGAAACCAAGAGCTAGACATAAATGGAAAAACATACCATGGTTTACAAAGACTTGGACTTCTAGAAATATCAATAAAACCCATTGCGATCTATAGACATAATGCAGTCCTGATCCAAATTTCAACAACGCTCTTTAATGAAATAGAGAAAAACAATTTTCACCTTTACGTGGAAAGGAGCGAGGCCCTGGATAGTTAAAATTTTACTGAAGAAAAGTAAAGTTGGAGACCTCACACTTCACAATCTCAGAACCTACTACGTAGCCACAGTAATCAAAATAGCCTGGTAGTTATACAAGGGCAAACACATGGATCATAATCAAGAAATCAACTCACCCCAATATGGACAGCAGATTTTCATCATAGGGGTTGATATCCATTGCGTGGGGAAGATGTAGCTTTTTAAATAAAAAATGTGCCCCAAACTGAAAATCTATATTTGCAGAGACATGAAAAAGGACCCATACCTCAAACTATACACAAAAACTAATTAAAATAGATTAGAAGACCTCCCTGGTGGTGCAGTGGTTCTGAGTTGGGCTTTCATCCACAAGAATGGATTAGAGACCTAAATCTTAAATCTAAAACTGTGAAGTTTCTGACAAGAAACTAGGAAAAAAGTTGAACACCCTAATGTATGACAAGAAAAGAATGTTAACATAACTAAAACTTCACAATAAACAGAAGACCAACCAGATAACTGGCCCCTCTTAAAAATTAAACACTCATGCACATCAAAAGACTTCCTAAAAAGTGTAAAAAAGAGAAACGACATACTGGGGAGAAATTGGGCGAAACAACCTTTTTGACAAGGGTCTGAGCTCCAAATTTTGTTTCAACACACCTAAACAGCCCTACAACAAGCCACCTGATTAAAACTTATCTACAGGATTTCATATCCATGAAGGGCATGAACAGATACTTCACCAAAGAAGATACTCAGGAGGTTCAAAAACACCTGGAAAATGCTCATGATCATTACGGGTTATTTGGCTGTTAGGTGACATCGAGGCAGTTCTGACGCGTAGTGACTCTGTGTACAAAAAAATGGAACACGACCATTGCAAAACCAAAGTCACTGCCATCGAGCCCATCCAGATTCAGATTGACCCATAAAATAGAGCAAAACTGCCCTTTGTTTCTGAGACTTTAGATCTTCAGCACAGTTGGCTATCTGGTACCCAGGAGGCCCTGGTGGATGAGAACTGCTGACCTTCTAGTTAGCAGCTCAATTCATAGCCCACTACCCCACCAGGACTCCTCACATTATCATGAAAACTCTCTGCCATCAAATTGATAGGTAGAATTGTCCCTGGAAGTTTGAGACTGTAACATTTTATGGGCCCCATCTTTCTCCTTTGGAGCTTGCTGATGGTTTCAAACCGCTGACCTTGTGAATTGCAACCCAAGCATAATCCCTACACCATGGGGAAACATGTCAATATCCTGGTTGAGACTTTGTGCTGTGATCGCTCAAAATGATACCAGTGCTGGGAAGTCGGGCAAGGAATACACAAGATCTCTCTCATGTGAATCTACAACAATCTCCATTCAATTGTCAATGGGAAGAAGTACTGACACGAGCACTGCCATTCATAAGCCTGATTTCAATGGTCTGGAACGTGGTCTTGATTTTAATGGGGGAGTCGAGGTTCAGGACAATTTTCTGAGAGAAAGAATATTGCTTTGATAGGAATTTAAAATAGGACCTAAGGCTGGGGATGGAAAATGCTGACTTGAACTTTACTTGGTTTTTCATTAAGCTCCAAACCCAGTCCCCGACCAGCTTGCTCTCAGCAAGGTGTATGGTCCAGAAGAAATGGCCAAGTCAATATGGTCATTTCCTAGAAGGAATAGGATTTGGAAAAATTGACTAGGTGGATGAATGTTTAGTGGAGCCTTCATACATCCTCGCTGAGCATCAGAGTCCTTTCCCTGGAACTCTCCGGTCAAGCTTTCATGCCACCAGTGTTCAACCAAAGATAGTCACACACTGAACTCATCTAGATTGTAAAAACAAAACCAAATGCCATTACTAAAGAGCCTTATTTAATCAAGGCAGAATGTGGCCTGGAAATCAGGATTTTGTTTTAATTTCCCTGGAGAATTCGAATATGTAGCAAAATTGCAGAGCCCAAGTTTTTAGTCCACTCCCTTTCATGACCCTTATACCTGGTGTGTCTTGAAGGAGTCCTAGATTATGAGTTGGACTGCAAGATCCATCAGTTGCCCCAGCAGGCGAAAGATGAGACTTTCTGCTCATTTCCAGCCTTGGAAAGCCACAGCAGAAGCACTACTCTGACCTATATAGCTGCTGTGAGTCAGAGTTCACTCGATGGCAGTGAATCGGAGGATTGTCTCGGGGCATGGAAGGTTTCTAATTCAGTTGATCTAGTGTGTGGCTTGATCATGGGTTGGGAGTTTTCAAAGCTCATAGTTGTGTTTTGTGCTGCCAGGTTTGAAGATCACTCATTGAGACATCCACATGCCTTTGTTTTCAATGAAGATATTAGCACACAGATACTCAGCAGGTGCCAGGATTGAGACAGGAATGGTGGTGGGGCAGAGGGGAAAGCTCTCAACTGCTAATGGAAAGGCTAGAAGTTTCCAGTCCCTCCAAACAAGAAAGAGATGACAGTCTATTTCTGCACAGAAGACAGCCTTGGAAATCCCGTCCATCAGTTCTGCACTGTCCTCCAAGGTTGCTATGAGTCAGAATCGACTGGACAGTAGTAGATGGGGTTTTTTGTTTCAGTAGGATTGAGAGTTTTAAGAGTATAGTATCATCTCTGACTCTTAGTGACCCCACATGTTTCAGAGTAGAACTTTGGGTCATAAAATTTTCCATGACTGAACTTTCAGAAGTAGATTGCCAACCCTTTCATCTGGGGTTCCTCTGGATGGACTGGGACCTCTGGTGTTTTGACCACTGGGGACTCCTGAAAGCTGTAATGTTGTTGCTGTTAGATGCTGTCCACATAGTTCTGACCTATTGTGACCCTGTGCACAACAGAGCGAAACACTGCATAATGTTTCTCACCACCCTGAGAATCAGTCCCACGCCTGAGTCCCTTGCTGCAGACACAGAGTCAGTGTATCACATGGAGGGCCTTCCTCTTTTTCAATGCCCCTCCCCTTTACCACGCATGATGTCCTTCTCTAAGGGCTGGTCTCCTATAACATGTCCAAAAAACTAACATGAAATCTTGCTTTGAAGGAGCACTCTGCCCATTCTTCTTCCAAGACAGATCGGTTTATACTTTTAAACCTTAGGAAAACTTGAATATATATGTAAAAACTATATGCTGTGTGGATAGCCCTTTCACTTCACCATACTCACACTGCGTGGCACACTACTCTTTCCCTGATCAAAAGAACTAGGGGATGCTGAGTCCACCTCTTCTTTCCTTTTTTTAAAAAATCATTTTATTGGGGGGCTTATACAACTTTTATCTCAATCCACACATACATCCATTATGTCAAGCACTTTTGTACATTTGGTTCCCCCATTGTTCTCAAAACACTTGCTTTTCACTTGACTCCCTAGTATCCGCTCCTCATTTCCCCTCCCTCCCTGCTGCCCCTCCCCTAAGAACCTCTGATAATTTATAAATTATTATTACTTTGCCATATCTCACACCATTCAACTTCTTCCCTCACTCACTTCTCTGCTGTCCATCCCCCAGGGAAGAGACCATATGTAGACCTTTCCTTTCTGCCCCACTTTCCCTCCCACTATTGCCCCTCTCACCACCCATCCTAAGGAGTTCTTCTGGCCTGGATTTCTTGTACCAGTGTACATCCAGCCAGATTTGTAATGTAGAACTGGGTTCATGATAGTGGGGGTGGAGTGGGTGGGGAGTAAGTATTCAAGGACCAGAGGAACATTGTATGTTTCATCATTGCTACCCTACACCCTGACTGCCTAGTCCACTCCCTGGGTCTTGTGTCAGGGAATGTCCAGTTGCTCACAGAGGAGCTTCGGGTTCCCACCCTACAGTCCCTTCATTCACAATGATATAATTTATTGTTCTTTGATGCCTGATACCTGATCCCAACACCTCGGGATCACCCAGGCTGCTGTGCTTCTTCCATGTGGGCTTTGTGGCTTCTCAGCTAGATGGCTGCTTGTTTATCTTCAAGCTTTTAATAAAAGCCTCCAGACTCTACATTCACTGATAACCGGGAACCATCAATGGTCTTCTCCACTTTGTTTATGCACCCGCTTTTCCCACAGCGATTGTGTCGAGACAGACTGCTGTGCTTCTTCCATGTGAGCTTTGTTGTTTCTCAGCTAGATAGTCACTTGATTATCTTCAAGCTTTTAAGACCCCATACAATATATCTTTTGACAGCCGGCCACCATCAGCTTTTTTTGGTCACTTTTGCTTATGCATCTGCTTTGTCCTCAGTGAACGTGTTGGGAAGGCGAGCATCTCAGACTGTCAAATTATTAGAACAAGGTGTCTTTTTTATTGGGGTAGTACTTGAGTAGGGGCCCACTGTCTATGCACATCTTTCTAACCCCCTATCCAATTACTCTGATTGTTCAGGTCCGTGGATCTCAGCCCATGCCAGCTGTTTAAAGTTCCTGGAGAGTTTGAAACAACACAGAGGCCTAGGTTCCCAGCCCTTCCATCTGATATCATTGGCGTGGGCTTGGTCATCTGGCCATTGGGATTTTTTTTAAGTTCTGGGCGATTCTAAAGTTTGTTTGCAAAACACTGGCCCAAGTGCTATTTTATTCATTGCTATGTGCCTGCCGTCCAGTTGACTCTGATTGCTAGCAACTTTACGACAGAACAGAGCTGCCGAAGAGGTTTTTTGAGGCTGCAATCTTGATGCAAATCGATCACAAGTCTTCTCTCCTCATGACTTTTCCTTTGGCCAAGCAAGCAAGTCCCACTAGGATCCATTGCTATTTCACTTCATTCACTGCCATTGAGCCAGAACTGCCCCTGAGGGTTTTCAAGACTGCAGCACTTTACGGGAGTAGAGAGCCTCGTCTGTCTCTTGTGCTGGTGGTTTTGAACTACTGACCTTGCATTTAGATGTCCATTGTGCAGTGTCTACACCCCCAGGATTCCTTCTATTTACTTAGCAGTGTGAACTTGCCTCTATGCTGAGAGAAACTAGCAAAGTGTTCAACCAGGTCAGAAACAGCTTGTCATCACATCTCAGGTTCAAGCTGAGGACTCCACACAGTGAGGTGAAGTGCTTTGACAAGTGCCCCTGAGAATGCGTGTAGATGAGTAATTTCAGGAAACATCCTATTCTGCTTCAAATCACCCACCTCCCCTTCCCCCTAGCTCCCAACAACAGCGCAGCTTCCCCGAGCTAGAGTCTCCTGCATGAGCTTTGCCAAGTTCACGGTCATGCCAAGTCTCCAGAAGCACTGAAGGAAAGGTAGTCGCTGTCATGCAAAACAGCCACCGTCAAGCTGAACAGTTCCAGCTCTGGGCCTCCTGGTGGGCCAATGTTTCCGCAGCATCTCATGCAAATCCGAGGTAAACTAATTTCAGTACTAACTGCTTCTCCCGCCTCTCTTGGAGGGGGCTGTTGTTTGTGCTCACACCTCCAAAGCAGCAGGCCACCTGCCGCTGTCATTTTCATCAGATGCTCCTAATTGCACAGCCTCTTTTTGAAGAGGCCTGCCAGCGTGCCTTTCCAGATTCCACAGGCAGGGAAGTTATTTCCCCAAGTTCAACTACCCTTTCTCCCTTTCTCTTTCCTAGCCCAGCGTCGGAGGGTCACAGTCCCTGACAGCAATCTTTCATGAGCTCTGCTATAGCAAAGAGTTTGAAATGACTCTCCTAGACACTGTGACTGAGTGCTCCAAACCCTTACTGCAGGCCACCAGTGGCATTTGGCTAGTGAGGCAGGTGGGATGTCATACCAAGGAAGAGGGCCAAACAGAGGCCTATCAGCCATGGCTCAGGCAGTCAGACAAGTGAGTGGAAAGTTGTTTGTCCCGGGTTCTTCTGGGCCCCACATCTGGAAGCAAACACGTACACATGGGAGACGCGGGCAATGCTTTGACCCTGCTGAGTGCCTGGAAGATGATGATGAGCAGTCAATAAATAAATGTGGGTTCGAATGACAGTCAGGCTTTCTCACACCCTCTTGACTCTCTGTCATTCTTTACCTGTGGAAGTTCCGTTTGTTCGTTGTTATCATTGTTGTTGTTGCCAGGTGCCATTGAGTTTGTTTGGCCCCATAGCAACCCTGTGCACAACCGAACAAAATGTCATGTGGCCATACAGATAGCTGAATTTCAATGCTGGAATTTGTGATTCAGATTCTTGGGGGGGAGGTAAAGGGGAGGGAAGTATAGAAAGGCGGGGGTGGGTGGGTAGGGGCACTTAGACCTCTAACAAGTTTCCTGGGTGGTGCAAAGGGTTAAGCAGTCTATCAACCCAAAGATGGATGGTTCAAATCCACCCAGAGTCACCTTGGGGATCTGTTTCTGAAAGGTCAAGGGCTTGAAACCCTGCAGAGAATTTCTACTACTTGGCACACTGGGGGGCATCATGAGTCATCATTCACTGGACAGCAACGGGTAACATGTACATAAGAGATGCTGCTGCTGCTGCTGCTGCTGTTTGAGAACAGACAACATAGCTGAAGATAACATAGAGGTCTTCTGTAAACATAAAGGATGCTTGGACACATGACTAGGGAACCTTGGTGGTATAGGGGTTACTTGTTGCGCTGCAATTCTCTTGGTCAATAGTTCAAAACCACCAGCCACTTCATGGGCAAAAGACGGACTTTCTACTCCCTTCTCCGAAACTTCCAGCGGCCATTCTACCCTGTTCTAGAGGGTCGCTAGGAGTTGGCATCAGCTTGATGGCTGTGAGTTGCCTTGGGGTTTGGGGTTTTGACACATGACCCTGAGGTATATGGGCCTTCCAGTCAGTCAAGTGAGCATGGGGTTTGGAGTCATGTAGAAGTTGCTGACTTCACATGTGACTCTTGTGACAGGCACTTCCGGTTTTTTTGCACGGGAAGCAGCAGCTGCCTCACCCCAAAGAACAAGGTTGAGAGTAGAAGGGGAAACTCCCAAGCCTCATCATGGAGAGCAGAGACACAGTGAAGATGAAGGCTGGAGATGGGGTGACTAGCAGCTGTTGTGTGGATGAAGTGCTCTTCTGCTCATGCTGAGCACGAGTGTTGGGGCCATTTACTTGTTAGCTTCATGATTGCGGAGACTGTGCGTGCAATGTTATCAGGAGAGACTGGTCCTTGGCGAAGGACATCCAGTTTGGCAAAGTAGAGGGGCATTGAAAAAGAGGAAGGTTCTCAATGAATGAGTCAACACGGTGGTCACAACCATGGGTTCAAGCATAGGAACAATTGTTAGGATGGCAAAGGACCATTGTGCATAAGGTCACTATGTACAAGGGACTGACACGACGACATCCAACAGCAGCAGCAGCAACAACAACACAGCCCAGAGTGTTGGACCAAGTTGTACATCTGAAAGAATATCCTGGGAAGGGGGAGTAGGAGGTAGGGATGCAGCACCAGTGCAGGTGGATTTCTTCTTCTCTGAAGTTTTAAATGGGCTTGTCTATTCCTTATTGGTCAGCCAGGATAGCTTTAAGGACAGACTCTCCTAGATAGAGGAAGATGAATTGAACCACATCTCAAGTACCATTCCTTATTCTGGAAAGAAAAATTAAGGTGTCAGTAAGAAACGCGGGCTTTGCCTGTAGCTCACCCTGCCCCGTTATCTGCTGCTGAGTCTATGAAAGCTATTTCACAACTTTACAAGCTGTAGATAACGGATGACAAAATTATTCTTGTCTATAGACACATACATTTTGTCTGGTGGGGTTCCATTGACACCCCCTCTGCCCCATAAAAAGAACTGACTTTACCTCTATTTCCAGGTTCATTCCCAGATTCCTGAAATTATTCTTAGAAGCCATTATAACATATACCTCATTTCTTCATTTTGCCTTAAGTAGCATCTTTCATCTGAGTCCATTTTTATATCTAGAGAAGAGTCACACTTTTAGCTTCTCTGAAAATTACCCTTCTTTTGAAATGACATTTCTGTAGCAGGAGGAAGCTCAGGGGTCACCTTTGATAACTCCTTTGTTTTGTAGAAAGACTCTGAGGTCCACAGATGTTAAGTGTGGAAATAGATGAAGAATAAGAACAAATGAAGGCTAGTTACTCAGCGCCTGCTGCCGCAAGAGATTCAGGCTTCATCAATGGCATTGGGCAGGAATTTAAAGGCAGGCAGGAGAAGGGGCAAACTTCAGGTGTGCCTTGAGTGCCCTCAGGCTCCTGGCATGGGGAAGATAGAAGCAGGGTGATGAGAAGCAGGGCATGCCATGTGATTGGCTAAAGGAGCATACGTGACTTTCTTCACTTGGTTCACCATTGAAGCGGAAACAGAGTTAAGAAAGCTGTCCATGATTAAATGTGCCCTGGTGTTGCAGTGCATAAGGGAACAGTTGAGCTGCTAACTGCAAGGTCATTGGTTTGAACCCACCAGCCATTCTAAAGGAAGGAAGATGAGGCAGTTAGCTTCCAAAAAGATTTACAGTCTCAGAGACCCTATTAGGGCAGTTTGTCTCCATCCTATTGAGTTACTCTGAGTCAGAATCTACCCATGGGCCATAGGTGGGTGAGTGAGTATCAACTTGCTCAAGTCCTGACCATTCGAGTCCATTGTTCCAGGGATGGCTGCTTGGCTTCCTGGACTGGTAGCTGCAGGTTGAGGGGCACAGTTCTACTTTTCTTTACAGCCTGGCCATTGTCTATCTGTTCATTGAGATGCTCCCAAGGCCTCACAGATGGACAGGGGCTAGGTCTTCTGCTTCCAGACTCTTCTAAGCCTGTTCTTAAAGCACACTGTTTTCTCCTCCCTGCAAACTCTGAGAAATGCTATGCAGGGTCGCTCTGAGTCAGAACGGACTCGATGGCCATGGATAATCTTTAGAGGAGTACAGCCTCTGATCTGTTTTCTCCCGCAAAGCCTCTGGTCATGTTGGAATGGCCAACCAGACAGTTGTCTGGTGCTTAACCCATTGTACCAATAGGGCTTCTCAGCTCCGCCTGGGTGTGCCCTGCAATTTTCTACTTCCCTGGTTCAGTGCAGCCTCTAAAACTGAAAGGCAGGGTCTGCAGATGCCCTCACGGTGAAAGCAGATGTCAGTTCCTGTAATTCCTTTCCCTCCCTCTTGGCCTTTCTAGATGTCTTACATTCTTGCCACTGTAGCAGTGTATTTATAAGTGCATTTATCCAGGACTATTATCAGGCCAATGAGGACTGAAGGAATATATATTTTTTCTCTTCCAGGAAAGTAGAGAAACAATTCTTGGAAATGAACTAAACAAGCTGGTAAACCTTAAGAACTTGGCGGAAGGGCACTAAAACATCTTAAAATTTTTTTTAGCAGCCAACCATCATTTTCTCCCACTCCAGAGAATAAGACTTGGCACTCTGTATAAGATGACTCCTTTAGTAGTTTCCTCATCGACCACAGTCTCCGTTCATCACACCATTGGACTGCTGTGGCGGTCATGTATTCACATCAATTTCATGATTGGGATGTAGGGGTGGAGTCTAGCTTGTCAATCTGGAAATAGTCAATGAGTAGCCAATGACGCCTCTGTGTGGGCATGGTTTCTCCTGAGATTTCCCTCAGTCTCTGGGAGTCAGTCTCCGAGATGACAAATGACTGACAAGACAGGATAGCAGCATCCAAGGAACTGGAGGAGCTGGAGGAGGAGCTACATGGCCGTACCCTGATGGAACCAGACCTCTGAAGCTGGAGAAGGCACATGGAGACAGACTCCTGCCAGCGCTGAGTTGCTTCTACCATGACTGGATGCTGTTGATAGACCCTGAGCCCTGGAAGCGAGCAGCCATGTGGAGGCACCTGCCAGTGCCAGGATGCTTTGACAGCACGTGCTTCATGAGTCAGAAGTCTTTATAGACTGTTATCAGACATATGGGCTAATGTTGAATTTATGACCTTGGACTGGACAGGGTTGGGATGCTTTCTCAATACTCCATTCCTTTTGTATATAAATCTTTCCCCTATATTCACATGCATGTCTATGAATTTATTTCTCTTGTCTACCCGGACTAACACAACTGCTGAACTTCTGAAGGTCACATGCTACTAAAGGCCGGCACATTTTCTTGAGATGCTGAGGATCAGGCCCTACTTTCTGGGTTCTTTTCTTCTCTCTTGCCTGTAGAATGCCCTCAATGATGACTCAGCACTTTGCTTTGGAAAAGCCACACCACAACGCCAGAAGCCCCTTTGGAGGTAGTCTCTTCCAGAAGTAGATGCTAGTCCAAAATGCGAGGCGAACACATTTGCGAAATGAATCAAACAAAACCACATTGGGAGGAAGTGATGGCTGCCATATTCCAAATGGTAGAGGCCCACGAGTCCAAGTCTTGCCCAACTGCTTCCTGTGTACAGTCCCTGGTGATGGAAATGGTTAGCGTGGTGCTTAGCTGCCACCTGCCAAGATGGAGGGTCAAGTCCAGAGATGCCTCTGCCAGAAAGGCCTGGTGGTCCATTTCCAGCAAGATAATCTTCCATGGAAAGCCCATCTGGAACACAGGTCTATTCTGAAACCCAGTGGATTGACATAAGTCAGAGTTGACTCCAAGGCTTGGTGGTTTCTGGGTGTTTCACAGATTGAAGATCACAGGTCCATCTTCACTTTCAACTCTGCCTCTCTACCTAGTTGTCTCAGAGCATCTCAGTCTAATCTGTTGCAAACTGAAGACGTGTTCTTCCTTTATCCCAGAGAGACCATTCTCTGCAAATGTCACCACCACCCACCCACCCGACTCCATCGACCACGCCTGACACCAACACACAGTGCTTCCTCCCAGCTATAGCACATGGTTTTGACATTTGGCACCAGTCTTCTACCATCTTCCTCAAATAGGATTCTTTAAAGGAAGCTGTTAAATATTCAAACCAGTCATGCTGTAGCATGCCAATGGTTTCCAGTTGTTCTTAAGAAAAAATCCAGGAGTATAAGATGCTCACCCCCTCTCAACCCCCACCCCCGACCTAGCAAACTTTCAACTTATTCAGTAACTCTCACTTTAAGTATATTTTCTGGAAAATTGTCTCCATCTCTTTCTTTGTGTGGAAAATTCTCCCTGTCTCTTTCTCTGTTTCTGTGTGTGTGTGTGGGTGTGTATTTCTGACTCCCAGATAGATTCAATTTCCATTATGTGGATGCATTCTTAACATTTAGTATTCCTCCTTTTTAGCACTAATCATAATGTTAGCTGAGGCATTATAAAGGAAAATCTATATAGATGGTAGTTGTTTGCAGGGGTTATGCTGAAATGCAAACTTCACTGGGATTGGAGTTGGCTTGTGGTTTTTCATCTTCTCTTCTGCACTGTGGCTGAAGAAATTGGGAGGGGGGCTTGTCTGACCTCCTCCACTGTGTCCACCCCTAAGCCAGGCCAAGTACCACAAGACTGAGTTCGGACTTGCCTCTACCCTCCATCCTTCTTCATCCTACTTTGATACCAATCACCCCTCCCACAGTACTTCACTTCCCTGCTGGTTTGCTAATTTGTTGCACTGGCTACAGAGATCTCACACAAACAATACTCACAGTCATGTGGTTTATTAGGGATGTTCCCTTTTTACCACAAGTCAGGATCAGAAGACACTAAGGTTACTCTCCTCCTATCCGTAGCAGTTCCCCTTTCTCAGTCACTCTAGTAGTCTTCTTTCTGGTCCTCAGTCTTTCAACACAGCCCCTTGGCCTCTGTTCTTGTGTTGGTGAATGTTACAAAACCCTTTTAGTACTGAGACAGGTGCACAGGGCAATGCTGTCAGTGGGCTGGGACGCTTGCTGTTGGACTTGTGATCTCAGCCTCTGGTGCTTCTGCTACTGCTGCCATGTCACACAGTGATCTCCAACACTGCTGCGGGTGACTCTTCTCTCTTGATAGTCATGAGAGTCTCTGTTCCTATTTTGGAGATGGCTCATTTTGAAGCTCAGAGGAAGGGCAAAACCGATCACATTAGAGCCCTTGATGCCTTATTTGCATGCTCCCCAGCAGCGACTGGGTGAGAGTTACAAAGGCTATGGATAGAAGAGTCATCGCAAGTAATGTCACATCACTGCAGTGGCACGAGTAGAAAAAAAACGCGAAAATTTTAAATAAGTTGAAGGTCCCTGTTCTTTGTTAGGTGTCACTGTGTCCATTCCAACTCATAGTGATGCCTGCATACAACCGAAGGACATAGGCCCCCGTCCTGTGCCATCCTTACAATTGCCGTTCGATCTGAGCCCATTAATACAGCCACGATGCCCATCCATCTTGTTGGGAGTCTTGCTATTTTTCACTGCCTTGCTGCTTTACCAAGCACGATGGCCTTCTTGAAGGACTGGGAGGTACACAGAGTTTGTTGTCTACCATTAACTTAAAGACCGGAAGTTCAAACATACCCAATGGCACCATTAAAAAATAATGTGGCCATCTGAGTCCATAAAGCGCAATGGCCTCATTTTGGATTTAATATATCGCAATGGGTTTCCATGTGGGTTTGCTGTATAGAGAGGAGTCCCTCGGTAGGACAAATGATAAGTGCAGGGCCACTATCTAAAAAGTTGGCAGTTGAAACCCACCCAGAGTTGCTCAAAGGAAAGATCTGTCAATTTTCCTTAAGAAACCCTATGGAGCAGTTCTACAAGGCACACATGTGGCCTCCATGAGCGACATTGACTCACAATAATAACTACTGTGACTTTTTGTGTTCCCCCTTTTTTAATTGTTCAGTTTAAACTAATTTTCGGTGAACAGAGAACAAATCCGAGAGGGCTGGAAAAAGTTCATGGAAAAATGAAATTGGAAGATAACAGAATTTTACCATGAACTTTTTAAAGCAACCTCCAACTTTAGACTTTGGAGACCATCCAGCTTCAGTGTCAAATCTTCGGTGTCACCCTGTAGCACAAAGGTAGCCATAGACAATACATAAAAAATGGGAATAGTTGTGCTCTAATAAAACTTTATTAAAAGGGGGGAGCTAATATTGATGAGTACAAGGATAAAGAAAATGCTCTAAAACTGACTGTGGTAATGCTTGTGACACTCTTTTTGAGGTACTTGAACTATTCAATTGCACGATATGTGACTTATATGCCAATAAACTACTGAGCAAAATAAATAAATAAAACTTTATTTATAAAAGACGGCCATCAGATGTAGCACACAGTCATAGTTTGGCTACCTCTAGAAGCAAGAGAAAAAAAAAAACGATTCTCCACAGAGGGATGTTAACAGTAGAGAACCCTTCTCACTCTCACCGGAAGAACCAGTATTATAAAGTGATAAAGACTGTTGGCATGAGGCTTTCAAGCTGTAGCTAAGAGTTAAGAAGGCAAATTCTGGCTTCCCTCTCACTGTGTCAAAGCTTTGAGGGCGAACCAGATCCAAGGGGCTTGCACGACATGGTGCACATTGTTTCACTGAATAGAATTGTTCGTTTTTTTCTTTAATGAGAACTCAAAATGACCAATTCCTATCATCAGTACACAGAAATAACAACAAGAATATCTAGCTAGGCTTTATGAAACACTTACTACATTCTTGATTCTCCACCAATCCTTTGCATGCATTCTCTTCCTGACTTCTTTAGCAAATTGGTATGGTTACACTCCTCAGCTGCATTTCTCCAGCAAGAAAATTAAGGTGCAAGCTGTTCACTTACCTTGCCGAAGGTCTCACAGGTAGAAAATCCTGAAATAAAAAAAGATGTTAGAACTGGGCTAAAGGTGATATAATCCAAATATTCTGCTCTTCCCCATAAAATAAGTTATTTAGAGAAGTGATTGAGGCAATGAAATACAATAAAGGCACATAATAATATTAAGATACCACATATCTGTTTCTTGATATAAGTATATCTTAAAATGTATATATTAACATCAAACAACTGTGGAGATAAAATGAATGTATCCTCTATTTTTTTTCCTCAAAACCATCCCTGTTCTTCCTTTTTCAGGTGTAGCCATTTTAATGATTAGGATGGCTATCAAGTTCCTGAGTATATATTCTATAAAAAGATGTAACTTGACACCTGAAGTGATTTTAAGTACCAGCTCATGATAAAGACCATGGACTAAACAAAAGGCATGTGTAGACTTGTGCCCATTGAACATTGGCCTTAATAGAAACAATATGCTATTATTGGCTCCAGTTGAATGAACTCAGACTCATAGCAGTCACAAGTGCAATAAACTGAAACACTACCTAGTCCAGACTGAACCAATGTGATCCACAGGATTTTCAGTGACTGATTTTCAGAAGCATCTGGTGCACTCTTTCGCCCTAGTTCGTCGTAGTCCAGGAGCTCAGCTGAGACCAGTTCTGCATTCTAGCAACCCACAGTCTCCAGTACAGATGAATGGTGGCTCTGCATGAAGTGCATTGACCAGGAATGGAACCTGGGTCTCTCCTGCAGAAGGCAAGAATTCTACTATGAAACCACCAACGCCTCAGAAACAATATAGTTGATTGTCTTAGGCTGGCTTCTCTGGAGAAGCAAAACCCAGTGATGCATCTATAGCAAATTTATATTGAGAAAATTAATCAGGCAGTTGTAGAAGTAGACAAGTCTAAGCCCAGGTAGGTTTCAAGTCTATCAATTTGGTGTTAACCTGGAGACTATGACGTGGCAGGAAGACCACAAAATAGACAGAACAAATAAAGAGCAATTCACATTAACTTGCGTGAGGATGTAGCCTATCAAACAGAGAAAGTAGGAGCTGGATCCAGGAATTTAATTCTACTTTTCCATGTTCTTATGCTTTACACTCACGTCTCATGGAATTTGTAAAGATGTGGACACTTCTAGACAGGTGTAGGTAGCCTTTCCCTTCTCTGCAGTAAAGGAGATCTTGATGGATGCATTCATTGATTTTAGAGTGTATGTGAGTTAATTTACCATGAAATACTTAATGCTTATTTTGTTTTTTTAAGCATCCCTTCTTAGATTAATAATCTTAATAGTCCATTACCATGCTCAGTTGCGGTTTCATGACTGCTATCGGCAGGGTATATGTGAGATATTACAATCTTTTTATGGTAATAAAATTATATATATATATATATATATATATATATATAAAATACCAAAACTATGAATAGTAATATAAATTCAACATAGGTAATTTCTCACTCTTAATTCATCCATTTATCAATAGATTCCACATGTCCAATTAGATTTTGGGCCCAATACAATCACAGTACATACATTCTAGCTCTCATTCAAAGTGGAAATATAGATTATACTGTTAGCATCCAGCGCCATAAGGTTGATGAAAGGACCCCATAAAATTCGGAAGCTTTTCAAAGAGTCTCTATACATTTTCTGTCATGCTGAATTTGTGTTAGAGCATAATATTTAAATCCATCATAATTTTTCCCTGAATAGGATTAGAAATAAAAATTCTGATACCCTGGAGCAAAAGGAGTAAGAGTTAGAAAAAGTTACTAATGCATTTCAGATATTAGCCTTATGAGCCTTATCATTAAGGGTGGCAAACCTTTGCTTTTCAAAGACCATTTATGAAGAAGGAAGCCTGACCTGCTATAAGACTGATGGTGTCTATCAAAGCATTGAGCATTTCCATTTTGTAAAATATCAAAGAGGGCAACTTAGACCATAACTGTTAGGGAAGGAGGTTCTGGAGTTCCTTTATTTCCTCCATCATCATGTCAGATGAGGCCATCGAGACATCAGTAAGTGGAGGCCTTGGTGCCATTGATTCTAATCTGTCCAGTGTGTGTGTGTGTGCACGCGTGCATGCACAGAAACAAACAGAAACTTTCCAGAGAGAGCTAGAAGAAATAAGCATATTTCTTAAGATTCTCCATTGTCTACCTTTAGGAGAATTATGAAAAATGGCCTCCAACCACTAAATACTCCAGTTTTCTATTTAGACCTGCCAAGTGCTAGCCCGATGAGCTGCAAAATGATCAGAAATTTATATGTGTATAGAGATTTGAGCTGTTTTCATGAGTGTTGTTTTCCATTTACAAATGATTTGCTATGTAGCAACAGGAGGCAGAGTTCCACATTAACTCCACCCCTCTAGAGGACTGCTATTGTTCTCTGATAAATGCGCCCTCGCTCACTCTCTCAGCTTTTGCTTGTGAACTGCATAAAGGTATACGGAACAGATTATCAGTTTTCCCTTTCATAAGTGATACACACTTTTTTGCACTGACTTTATTGTAATATCCTCAATGCATCATGCCTCATCTTCCCCTTGTTTTCGGTAAACAGTCCGCCTTCTTGCCTCATCCTTCTGCACTTTGTCCTTTGGAAAATGATCTTAAATGATTCTTGATCTTCATGGTTGATTATTTTAACATGTGCACATTTCCCTACTGTTATTTTCTCCCTTTCGATGAGTCTATTGTTTGCCTAAAACCTGAGTCATAGGAATGAGTTTAGGAGTGAAATTTTATAATATTTGCAATGAAACAAAAGATTCTTAAAAATTCTGGTTCCAACCCGATTATAAGGATCTACATAAAACCTCCTCCCAGGTATACGGACAACAGTGAAGTGGGAGAAGGGAGACATTGGACAGTGTTCGAAATGGCAAAATAATAATAATTTATAAATTATCAAGGGTTGATGAGGGAGGGGGGAACAGGGAGGGAGTTGAAAAAGGAGGAGCCAATGCCAAGGGCTTAAATATAAAATGTTTTGAGAATGATGATGGCATCAAAGGTACAAATGTGCTTCACAAACAATGGATGTATGTATAGATTGTGCTAAGAGTTGTATGAGTCCCCAATAAAATGACTTAAAATTTAAAAAAAATCTAGAGGGAAAAAAAGTATTAGGAGACAAGGCCATTGAAGTATCTTTAAAGAGCTGAGCATTCTTTGTCTCATTAAAATACATACTCTTTTAAAAATTTTCTGGTTCCTAAAATTTCGTAAGGCATGAATTGCCAACATTTAAGGAATAAGAATTCAGGAAGGTAATATTACTGCTACTCTTGAATGGAATGTAAAACCTAATGTTACTAAGTTCTTCTTAAATGCTAATCATTCAAATGTCTTATCTTCCATAAGATTAGGTGTATTTTTAAACTTTGTTTCATAAATTATACTTTAACTCGTCCTTGTAGCTGGGAAAGATAAGATATAATAGAAAATTTCAATAGATAAAATGGTTGCTAAGCAAACTTATTACAAGTAACAAAAAAGAGAAGAAAATGTTTACAATAGACCTGCATAGACATTTACATCATCACATTTGCTAAAGAGGATTTTAGCTGAATTGCTCTAATATTTTTTCAACTTTACAGTCATTATGAACCACAAAGGAATTGAGACCATAAAGTACATCTAGATAAAACTAGGGTGGTGGACCAACAACTTTCCTGAAGTTGAAAGAAAAAACACTAAAGAAAAAGCATCTTCTAAAACAATACCAATGACCTAAAAGCAGTGCAGGTTCACCAGGAAAGTGGGAAGTTTAGCATTCAAAGAGATGAAAAGGAGGTAGTGCTGCCCAGATACATTTCTCTCTCTAGCAAAAGCCGCTGGCAGATGGAGTCTTCCCAACCGTTGCTTCCAGGCCCTGGCTCCTTTTTGGTAAAAGACATGAATCTGGAGAGACAGAAGTGTCCATAGTATGGTGGCCAGAGTGAGACACCCTGCTGTGCCATATATAGACTGTGTTCACACCCTCCGAACTCTGGTCTGCTGCTGCTTTGTTCTGGAGAACATATGCAAATTCTATGTTCACGTGAATCTTCTTGTTAGGCTATCACAAGAGACAGGGATAAGAGACAGTGCTCAAGGCCTTCCCAAAGTCTTGGCCTTTGCATAGCGCCCCACTGCTTTGGATTAGAGGCCTTGTTTTGGAATGAGGGTGCTAACTATTTATGGGAAGAGAAGTCTATATTATCCACCAAAACATCAAGCCTTGATTCTGGACTCAAGAATTCTCAACTACCTGGCAAAAGAAAAGAAAAATTCTCTGCAGTAGAAGAGTATAATATCCTTTTGGCCTCAATTAATTTCTAAAAATAATAAGAGATTATGAGGCACAATTTGAGATAAAGCCATATAAGCCAGAATAAAATGAAAAGAGGCTCACAGGGGGTCCATATATTAAAATTACCAGACACATACTTGAAAAGAACCAAGGCCTACTATGTTCATGAAAATAAAATCTAAACTTGGGAATGAACAAGGAGCATAAACATTATTACAGACTTTAAAATGGCAATTAAATTTATGGAACTGAAAATGAAAAAAGTTAAAAACTGAAATGCAATCATACATTAAATGCAGATTAGAAATAACTGACGAGAGAATTAGTAAATTAGAATATAGAGCCATTAAAAAAAGCAAACACACAAAAATGAGATGAGAATAGTGAAGGGAATATATAAATTGGAAATAATATCATGGTATGGTCTAACATAGGTGTAAATAGAGTCTGAGAAGGAGAGATGAGAAAAAGGAAGAAAGAGATAACATTTGAAGTGTTAAAGCTGATAATTTACCCAGAATGTTGGAAAATCTCAATCCACTGATTCAGGAAGCTGAGTATAATTCTCAAGCAGAATATACATGTAGAAATTCCATCATGGAATTAAGTGTGATGCATCACACCAAAACTGCAGAAAATCAAAGACAAAGATCAACATTCTAAAATTAGGTAGATAATGAGATTTCTCAAAAGTAACACTGAAAACTAGAAGATAGTTAACATGTTCAAAGCCTAGCCAAACAACTTAGCCTAGAGTTTTCTCCCTCGTCACCAATCCTCCAAAAATTGTACTTTTTTTTTCTTAAGATATGATTACAGTCACATAGAAACTGAAACAATTTGTCATCAGAGGAAAAAGAAAATCTTTAGAGCATCTTTTAAGCAGATGTACAAAAAAAATTCTACATGGAAGTTGAGATATGCAACAAGGACCAAAGGGTCCATGGTACATACATGAATGAATTATAAATTCATACTGATTGGATACAACAATGTCTTCTAGCAACTAGAAGTTGGCTGCTACCATCATTTCAATTGGATTTTAGAAAGGAAGAAATATACACCAGTTATAAAAGCATCTTAAAAACTAAGAAGGACCTAGGGATATATCTCAGAAAATATTTACAAGATTCTTGCCTCAAAAACTACAATTTTAATGATAAATCCATTATGTATCTTTTTAAGTGGAGGCAATTTCATACTTGTAATGAATAAGGTCAATGTGATGTTCTCAAATATATCAATAATATTGATATGATCTGAATCAAATCCTCCAGGTGGCTCTTTTGCAGGGGTTGGAGAGGGAATCAGAGAGTAAAGGATAGTGGGGGTTGGAATTTCACAAGAAGACTTCAAAATTATATTGAAATACTGAATCCCAAAATAGGAAAGATGATCTGGAAAAAGAACTATTTGGCAAGGAATCACCGGGAATCACCATTTGTGATGCTACACTAATTAAGGCAGTGAGGTATGAGTGTAAGATAGATGGAAGAGGATAGAGAATCCAGATATAGACTCACCTGAGTGGACACTTGGTTTATTAGAAAGGTAACAAACACTACAGTGAATTTCAAGTAAATGATGCTGAGACAATCCCATCCTCACACTAAAAGAAAAATGAACTCCCAACTTGCATCACACATAAAAGCCAAGTGTATCCCAGGTCTTTATGTAAAGGCAAAAACAGTAAAAAGTTTAGAAAGCGAAAAGCTTGGGAAAGAAAAGTAAGGAATAGGAAAAGTAAATTTCTGAATTTGGAGGAGACGATCTGAGGAATACAAAACAAGCAGGCTAGCCATAAAAAGAAAGTGCTAAGTAATAACAGGCTAGCATTAATGTTGCTGCTCATCCAGTGACACCATCAAAAAAGAGAAATGGTAACAAACCACTGAGTTGATTCAGATTCATAGCGGCTGTACATGTTACTGATAGAATTGCTCCACAGGGGTCATTGGCCCTAATCTTTACAGAAGATTGCCAGATCTTTCTTCCATGGAGCCCATGGGTAGGTTTAAACTGCCAATCATTAGGCTAGCAGTAAAGCACATACATACGAGGGACAGGACAAAGGGACTTTTAAAAGTCTGTGGTAAAATTCTACCCCCCACCCAGACTTTATGATGTACGATATTTCTTTTATGTTACTGGGGTGGTACAAATAATTCGTGAGCTAGTGGTACTGTCAAGTGAGTGCAAGGTTGATGATTCAAAACCACCAGTCACTCCACCAGAGAAAGATGAGGCTATCTACTCCCTTAAAGATCTATAGCAGTGTTTCCCAGGTAGCTAATACTGACCTCGGGTTGGGGGTGGGGGTAGAACCAAACCAGATACCTACACTTTACACTGAATTATGGACTATAGTTTAAATGTTTTTAATGGCCAGGGAGGTGTTCAGTAATCTATTTTCACAAAAGGGACAGTAGGCAAAAAAGTTTGGGGCACCTATGATTTACAGCCCTGGAACCTTTTAGGGTCACCTTGAGTAGGGATGTATATGACAGCACTATGTGGGTACTAATAAGTACACAAGAGTAGGTAAAAATCATTGCCAGAAATAATTAGGATCCTTATTAAGCAAACATAGCAAAACATGAAGATGTTGTTTCTCTTCACATCCTCCATCTAGGTCTATACACTTCTGAAGGGGGTGTGAGTCTCATCTTTCTTAACCTTCCCTGAAGAATTTTGTGTTCTTCAATTTGCACCGTTCCAAAAAACAATTTTGGCATCCTTAAGGGATCCTGATCTTCCCTTGAACAAGCAGCCATCTAGCTCATAAGCAACAAAGCCCACACGGAAGAAGCACACCAGCTTGTGGGGTGAAGAGGTGTCAAAGGGATCAGTCATCAGGCTTCAAAAAACTAAAAATCATAACATTGCGTGCTCACCTTCCTGATGTGATCGCTGACTACAAATGTGTGCATAAGCAAATGTGGTGAAGAAAGCTGATGGTTCCCAGCTATCAAAAGATATAGTGTCTGGAGTCTTAAAGGCTTAAAAGTAAACAAGTGACCATCCTGCTCAGAAGCAACAAAGCCCACATGGAATAAGCACACCAGGCTTTGTGACCACGAGGTGTCAAAGGGATCTGGTATCAGGCATCAAAGAACTAAAATTATATCATTATAAATGAGGGGGAGTGCAGACTGGGGACCCAAAGCCCATCAATAGGTGAAGCGACCTCATCTTAGAGAGGAGCTGCAGGAAAGAGATGAGCCAGTCAAGGTAGTGTAGTAACAATGAAATATGCAACTTCCTCTAGTTCTCAAATGCTTCCTACCACCCACTATCATGATCCCAATTCTACCTGACAAATCCAACTAGACCAGTCGATGTATACTAGAGTCAGAAACATGGGAAGTTTAGGATAGATGATCCCTTCAGGACCAGTGATGGGAGTGGTAATACCAGGAGGGTGGAGAGATGGTGGAATAGAAAGGAGGGACCAATTTCAGGGATCTGCATATAATCTCTTCTCTGGGGTACAGACAACAAGGAAGTGAGTGAAGGGACACATTGGACAGAGTACAATATGAAAAAGTAATAACAATTTGTAAATTATTAAGGGTTCATGGGGGAAGGAGGGGAAATATGGGGAGCTGGTACTGGGGGACCAAGTGGAAGGAGGATGTTTTGAGAGTGATGATGACAACAAGTGTACAAATGTGGTCTGCATCCAACTGATGTATGTATTGATCATGATGGGAGTTGTATGAGTCCCCAATAAAATGATTTTTTTAAAAAAGGAAGGTAAAAGAGGAGCTTATCCCAAGGACTCAAGTAGAAAATATTTGGAAATGAAAATGGCAACATGTGTACAAGTGTGCTTGGTACAAATGATGTATTGAATGTTATAAGAACTGTAAAAGCCCCCAATAAAATTATTGAAAAAAATGTTCTTTAAGTTTGAGAAATAAAAATAAGTTTGAAGTGGCAAGATCAGGACTGGAGGGTGGGCGAGGTAATGTTTCCTAATGGAATTTTTGCAGGACAGCCTTTAGTATGTGCCTTGTGATGAGAACAAAAACTCAGCGTAATATCCTGGTCTTTTTCTCACTAGTGAATTTTTCATTTTCTTTAAACTTGTTCATAATAAGCCCCTGTGAGTGTCTTCTATCTTATCAGAAAAAAATTGATCAAGATTACCACTTGAGGGTGGAGAGGAGGAAGGGGGTACAGTGGTGCTAGGGGGGGTGGTAATAAAAGGGAGATGATGTCAAGGAACCCAAGTAGAAAAAGAATGGCTGAAAACTGTAGTCATACAATTCTACTTGCCACGAGTGAAATACGAAATGATGTGTGACCTGCAGCAAATGCTAACTGATAATAAAAAAGAAAGAACAAAACTAAAAAATTAATTAAATTAAAAAAGATTACCCTTTGGGAATCTCAAAAACCAGTTGTTGTAACGTTCTGAGCTGACCTCTCACCCTTGAATTTAACTGACCTATGAGATCCCCTTGGAAGCCATTGTTTTGATTGGACATATTTTGAACGCCTCCTAATGAAATTAACACAAGTGTGTTGCTGAGATATGAATGAGCTGGAATGCCAGTAGTAACACACACACACACACACACACACAAGGGTTCTTTAAAAAGTTCATAGAAAAAAAATCATTATTCTTTTAACTCAATTTCCCTACAAAAAGTTTGAAGCCCCTTTGTGTATGTATAATGGTTTGTAGTCAGATTGTTTAAAGAATTTTTAGAAAATGCTAAAAAAAAAGACAGACAACCCAAAAGGAAAATGGGAAAACTTTCTGGCTGTGTATATCCGAATAAAGGAAATTCAAATGATCACTAGCCTATGAAAATATGCTCCCCCTCATTGGTACTCTTCCACCGCAACTCCCTGGCATCATGTTGATTCCAGCTCACGGTGACCCCATAGCGCAGAGCAGAGCTACCCCGGTGGCTTTCTGAAGGTGCAAATCTTTACAGGAGCCGAAAATCTCATTTTCTTCCAGGGAGCGGCTGATGGGTTTGAACCTTGGATGTTGTGGTTAGCAGTCTAACATGTAACCCACTATCTGCCACCAGAACTCAGATGCAATTAAAGCCACAATTTGATGCTACTATATGTGCACTCAATATTTATATATTGTGACAAATACAGTAGCTGTGCATCAGAGTATATACACTGACATACATATATATAAATTACATATGTGTATAAATTTGACACTAAGTGTTAATAAGAATGTGAAGTAATGGAATTTCCATGTTCTGTTGTAAAATCACTTTTGAATAAAACCTGATCATAATTAGGACAGCTGAAAATTAGCTCCACTTACGACCTAGCAATTCTATTTAGGTGATGGGGTGTCTCCATCCCACAGAAATACACACTTACATACATCCGGAAACATGTGCCAGAATATTAGCTACAGCACTCTAAGCGAAAGTCACTCAATCATAGAAGTGATAAACAAATGGAGGCTGGAGCACATGATGGCATACTATTAAATGAGAAAAGAAATGAATCCTGGAGAAATCTTAACCACAAAAGACTGAGCTAAAGAAACCAGAGGATACACAGCCTGGTCTCAGTTAAACTGATTCTAGAAACAGGTCAAATTAAACCATCACTCAGGGATATTTTTGTAGCATAACTGAACAAAAACAAGCATCAATGCAACGCAAACCAGGATAGTCATCGTCTGTAGGATCATGTTGGGATTATGGTCTGATGGCAGGTGTTATTCTATATCTTGACCCAAGGGGAAGATAAACAGGTGCTTTTAGTGCTGAAACTCCACATTTCTGTTTTATGCACATTTTGATAAATTTTGCTGTTGTTGTTGTTGTTTTTTGGAGGGGGCATCACTGCCTCTGGTGGTCATGGGCGCTACCCAGTGCTGCTCCTGAGAGCCGCCGCTGGATTTGAACCGCCAAGCCCATGGGCTGCAGTCCCGCACTCAACCACTTACGCCACTAGAGCTCAGCCCCATTTTGGTAAATTTTATCAAAAGATGATACAGAGAAGAAACTTCTCTTGCCAGCATTTTAGAAAGATGGGTTTATTTATGCTATGAATATTTCATGGTTGCCAACAGTGTACGGGGACTCTCAACTGCCCTAACGTTGGCTGTTCAAGGCCCCTCAGAGGTCTTGTTTTAAACCATTTTGTTGTGGATGGGGTGAACGTTTAGAGAGCAGTGTGGTCCGTTTTCACTTTTATCCCACTTTTGCCTTGAATTTCGTGTTTCTCATCTTCCTACTTTTCTAATCTTTCCATAGGTTGCCCTTGGGCAAATGCTGCCCTTTGGATCACTAACGGTTGACTGTTCTAAAAAGTATGTACCTACCTCGTGCTATTGTTCACTTTAAAATTCAGTTCTATCACCAAAGAGCCTTCATCTTAGAGGTTCTACAAGTTTCTACCCCAAAAGGAAATCTGGCCTTTCTTTATAATGATTCTGAATTGTGTTCCTTATTTTTGCATTGGGACTTGAACCACAGGGTCAGCAGCTTGAAACGACCAGTTACTCCGTCGGAGAAAGATGAGGCTTTCTATTCCTGTGAGGAGTCTCAGAAACCCACTGGAGTAATTCTCCCCAGTGTGGGTTTGGCTGGTTTTTGCTTCTCCCATTCTGTCCTACACTTTCCAATGTGATCCCTTGCAGAGCAGTTTGTGGTGGTAGCCAGACACCATCTAGTTCTTAGGGCTGTGAAGGCTAATGTCTGTGTGGTTCATTGGACTCATTGTTTCCATACTCCCTGAATTTCTCTCCCAGGTATGGAGAGATCAATAGTTTCCCCCTGGATGGCCACTCGTAGAGTTCTCAGCTCCCAAGACTACAGTCCCAGAGATCTTTGGGAGAAATGCCAAATGATCCATTTTTGAAAAAGTAGTCATTATTAAAAATCCTACTTGGAAACCATTGGATTGGCATGAGTTGAAATCAGTGACACGACAAGGATTTTTTTTTGAGTGGGGCATCACATGTACAGTGTGTCTGGGCCTGTAGAAGACAACTCATAATTGAAACTGGATGAGCCACAAGTGAACAACTGTAAAGGGGGTTAGTTTCTTTTCTTTGGTATTAGCCACAAGGTGCCTTATTGAACATGCTTCAGCTAAAGATGAAAGAACTCAAAATGGAGGTGACTGAATAGAACCCAAATGGCTATCAATGGATTCTAGAATCCTTGAATACCCCAGAGGAAATGGATTTGCTAATGAATTTCTTTCTCAGTTATGAGTTGTCCTTCACACTTGTTTGAAAATTGCTTCCCTTTTCTCTCCCATTTACTGTGCTCTTACCAAGTCGCCTGTAAGAAGGTTTCTATTAATTTCCTGAAACTACTGACCAAGCACTTATCAAATTCATTCTTTGGAAGAAAATAAAGAAAATCAAATGCCATCATTTTGAAAGCCCCGTTCTAAATGTTGGAGCCTATGGGGTAAACACAGAAATCAAACTGGAGAACTTTTGACCTTCCTTGCACTGACGTATGTTGAAAGCAATTACGTGAATTTCTATTACTGGCCTGTGGAAGAAAAAGAAAGAAAGAGGAAAACAAAGCCCAAGAAAACACTTGGCCACAACTAAATTTCCTGCAAACAGCTTACTCTGCCATTTCTGACAACTTCCTCTACTACCATAATTTATAACCTCAGGTGTGACGAGATATTATTTTAACAAAGATTGCTAATCTGGGAGTTCAGAAGTTGATAAGGTGAATCTTGGACAAGCAATCCATCTTTAGTCAGAATGGACTTATCCATCAACCAGTATAGTGTCTAGGAGACCGCAGTGCTCTCTCTAATTGTGTTGTCTTAGTTCATGTTGCTTTTTTACCCCTCTGCATTCTGCAGAGACTACACCGAACTCACAGAAAAATTTCTTGATTAAAATGTTTATTCCGGAAGTCCACAAGGTATAATGCCAGTGAGAAATGCTCAGGGTTGAATTTTTCATTGGAACATGTTACAAAATTCTTTCCTGTCTGCTAATCAATGCCCCTAAATCAATGCCGTCAACCTCAACCCAAAGCCCAGCTCCCAAAATTAAGTGCCCAGAGGCATTCTAACCCCAGCACGCCTCAGCCCAAAGGTGCTCAATCTCACTTCTGTGTGCCAGCAAGCCCCTGTTACCCTAGGCACCACGCTCCGCCCCGGCCTCCTGCACAAAATCACCCAGCTTTACTTGCCCCGTGGGTTCGGAAGTCCATCACTCTGTTCCATGCTCTGCCTTCTGGTTGCGCTGCTGCTCCTCTGACTCCAGGAGGTTTACTATGCAGGAGTCTCAGGTCCCGAGGACACACTCCACTCTGGGTCTTGCTGGTAATGAGATCCCTCCTTCTGCTTCTCAGCAGGTTCATTTATACACAGCAGGATAGCACTCCAGGGAATGCTATCAGCTATTACTCACAGGAGAATCTTCCCTGACTTCCTTCTTGCCAGATCCATCCAGGGAAAGATCATTTGGTGGAAGTTAGAGATTTGGGGCAGAAGAGCCTCATTAAATAATTCACTGCCCCATGTATTAACGAATCACAATACTCTGGCATGTTATTGTGAGTGGCATAGAAAATGAAATTAGACTATAACGCCAAGAAAGATAACAAGCAAGCATGTTTTGTATAGCCAAGAGAAGCAGCATGATGGTCAACATGTTCTGTTATTGACAATTATAATCAGCACTTGTTTTTAGATTCTTTCAATAGTGTTGGGGGAGGCGACAGCGATAAATAAACTTTGAATCATTTCATTGTCATAAAGGCCATGAATTAATTGGCTTTGACAATTGCCAAGAAAGTACTTTATCTCTGTGGAAATGCCTTAATATGTTTTCTTGAAGTACATTATAGAAACCTGTTCTCAGAGACTTAGATAGTAACTTAAAATCTACCCCTCACTAACTCTACTCTCTTCACTACATGTGGGAGTCACCTATGGTTGCTAAGAGACCACAGCTTCCTAGATTACTTCTACCTTCAATGGGCATGGTTAGAAATGGGAAATCATGGCTTCCTATTTGGGAAAGAGAGGTGTGCAGTTTCATGCTAGCCAGGTCAAATGGTCACCCTTTGCTGGCAGGTTTTTTCTGTATGTTGCTAGAGAAACACATGCCTATTGACTTCCAGCAAAGGGTGCCAGGAGAATGTTCTCCACTGAAATGGAGTAGGAGCTGACTCGCTGTGACCCTGCAGGACAGAGCAGAGCTGCCGCATAGGGTTTGTGAGGCTGTTGTTCTGTATTTACACAAGCAGACTTGTCTTCTTTCTCTCTCTGAATGGCTGGTTGGAACCACCGTCCACGCAGGACACAGTCCAATATGTAACCCATTGTGCCACGGGGGTTCTTTGGCTGAGAAAAAGTAATACCTTTCTTTCATTAAATATATGCAGATAACTGTGCTTTCTTTTGTGACATCTATAGAAATGTCTAACAAATTAACTTCCTGATGGCCTTGATTATCTCAAACCAATGACCTTCATTTCACTCTCCAGTTAAACCTCCTGCCCTCATGGTCACCTTCACAAGATAGTGTTACATGAAATCTCCCTACCTCTAAATTTCAGCAGTCAAGACCCACATCCCATTTTTAATCTACTATTACATGCTTCTTAGATTCTCTTATTCCTATTACAGAACTTGATGTGGAATGAGGGGAATAAGTATCACATTTTTGACACTTAGGTTTCTGCTTTCAGCATGTGTAAGATAGGGGGGATTGCATCTACAAATATAGGAAATTCTGGAAAGGAAACAGCTTTAGGAAGAAAAAGTGACGAGTTCAAACTTGGATCAAATTAGTTTTGTATGCCATAAAGAAATGCAGTGTAGTCATGCAGTAGAGGGTTGATTCTATGCATCAAGCTTTAAGGAAAGAAGATGAAGCCAAAGGCCCTGAAGCCTCAAAGACACTGGCGGTTGATGAGATCAAACAGAATGAAAGTGATGACTAAGAAGAGAAGAGGGTGAAGGCCCATCTCTCAAGAACTTTCAAATGTAAGTTCTGATTTGAAGGGCAGGTATTTGAGGAGTGGCCAGAGAGGTATGGTGCACACAAACCAAAGAAAAAGTATTTGAAGAAGAATAGAGTGGACATCAGAGACAAAGTTAACAGATAAGACTTTGAGTCAGAAGTTTGTCTTTTTTTTTTCTTTTTCTTTTTTTTTTTTGGGGGGGGGGGCATATCACTGCTCTCTGGTGGTGGGAGTGGGAGGCCCAGCCCCACTGCTGGAATTGAACCTCCGTCCCAGTGGGCCGCAGTCCCGCGCACAACCACTACGCCACCGGGGCTCAACCCTTGAGTCAGAAGTTTGATGAGTCTCCACTGGATTTAACAATGTGGAGGTCACCAGTGGTGTTGGTCAAAGCAATTTTGATGGGATGGAAGGTATTGAATCAGAATGCAAAAAGAGGAAAATGTTGAAATGCCCAGGGCATTTGTTTTTGAAGTCTGGGTGAAAAAGGGGAAGAAGAAAGACAGGGATGTTTAATGCAAAAACTTATTGTGAAGGGTTTTGAGTCCGAAGAGGTTCAAATAGGTCAACATGCTAATGGAGTGAGAGATTGGTTCCACAGTGTGTTAGTCTTAACTAGAGAAACAAATTCATGGACACTGATATGTGTATAAGAAAGAGCCTTATATTAAAGAGCAGCTGAATATTGAGAAAATGTCCTAGTCCGGTCCAGATCAAGTCCGTAAGTTCGATATTAGCCATTATGTCCAATACCAATCCTCTTCGGAATCACAATACATATGCAATGACACTGAATGCAGGTTGATCACAGGCCAGTGGTGAAAAGTCTCCTGGGTCCAGTGGCCTCATAAACATCTCAGCCCTGGCAGGAGTCTCCATGTGGCTTCTTCCATTCCCAGGGCACAAAGTCTATCAGCACAGTGCCATGTGTCTTATCAGTAGAGCATATATCAGGGAGTGAACAGTGAGAAAGAATCTCTCCTGCCTCCAAGGAGGAAATTCAGGAATTCCCAGAATCCTTAGGGGAAGTTCATGTCCCCACACAGGCCTCATTGGCTCCATCCTGATTGATAGCCTAGACTCCACCCCTACACTCTTAATCCTCAAATTGACACCAGATTAAGGAGAGATCAAGCTTAGAGGAGAGACATTGCACTATATTGTTAATTGTGTTTGTAAACTTGGTGACAGTGGTCAGTTCAGTACCAGTGTAATAGTGTCTCTTTCTATTGTGAAATAAAAGACAATGTGATCCACTCACTGTGTGGTGAAGATAGCAGGCTTACCTACCTAAATAAAGGACATTAGGTATGACATGAGAAGGACACAATCTCTTTCTCATGGTCATTCTTGAGGAATCAGCATCCTTCCCAGTCAGGGGGCAACATGATGGCCACCGATCTAGGCATCATGTCTGCACCTGGTTGGGTTTATAAGGAAAGAGGAATTGTGTTTAATATTCCTAGGAAAATCCTAAGATGCACCCAAATTAAATGCCCTTTAAAAAACACCCTCATTGCCCTGGAGGTGAATACCACAAAAAGTGACCCCATAGAACAGTTCCTTGGGGTTTCCAAAACTTAATGGGAATCAGCAGTGTCATCTTTCTCCTCTAAAGCAGCTGGTGCATTTGAACTGCCAACCTTGGGTTAGCATTCCAATACTTACTGAATGACACTACCAGGGCCCATTGTGCATAAACAAATAGTTGTGGCTAGAGTATCCTGACTTACTTATCCTAGTTCATATATTTGACCCATAAATTTATGAATAAAGCAAGTGCTCTTAAGACTCATGAACTTTCAGTGGAAATTTAGTATTGTGTGAACGGTAAGATTTGAGGTGTAGGGGGTGGGTGACAAGACCAAAAAATGTATCACAGGGAATAGATTAAGTAAAGGATTGAATTAGAAGCAAGGATTCTGAAAGCCTTTAGCTCAAGGGTGGGGATTTTTTTATGCCAAGGACCATTTGTTTATTTCTTTTATTTATTTTTCTGGTGGGGCATCACTGCTCTCCGGTGGTGGGAGGAGGCGGCCCAGACCCACTGCTGGAATTGAACCTCCGTCCCAGTGGGCCGCAGTCCCGCGCACAACCACTACGCCACCGGGGCTCAGCCCCATTTGTTTATTTCTAATCTTGTTTGCAGACCATACAAAACTACTAGTTTCAAAATTGACCTGCTGTACTTGGTCAAATATGTAATACACTCACTCTGACTGAGATGGCTATAATTGTTTTCTTTTAGTGAGGCCGTGATGTTAGCTGGTATTGATGATTCCGTTAGTCATGCCCCACCCCTGCTATATAGAGAGAAACAAACAAACCACCAACAAAAATATGCTTAAAAAGAAGGGGGGAATAGGTGAGAGATCATTAAGATTTAGAAATATTTTATTTAAGATTTTAATACGATTTTTGCTAGCTTCCTGAGCAATAGAAATGGAAATAAATAATTCATTTATGATTAAAAGCCAGATAATAGGAAGGTTAAAGAGTAGCCACACTGAAGTGTATTTCTTTGAGTCCCATCAATGGGTCCACTGAGCTATCATCTGTGTGCCTGGTGACACAGACCATTGGAGCAGAAAACAGCATGAGAACAGGATGTGAGACATGCCCACACTGCTTTCCAGCTTGAGGTTTAGTAGCCAATTATTCCCCATGCCCCCATTCATCTAGTTACTTTCCTCTTTTTCAAATGTATTTTTTAAAAAAAACCTTCCTCTTCAGTTCAGGGAGGCTGTTTTCACTTGGACTTTCTCTAAGCTATGCACCTTGGGTATCAATATTCAATAAAACCCTTGTCTCTTTCCTGTGTGCCTGTCTTGAGTGGGAACATTTGTGCATCTGGACACCTTACCCAGGATAAGTATAGAAATGAAACACACTATCAAGTTGATTAAGCTTTGGCCTGCTCCCCACAAGATCATTTCTTCAAACCAACCACTCCTTCTGAAGAAAGATGAGGCCGTCTGATCCCGCAAAGGTTTATAGAATCAGAAAAGCGAAGGAGCCAGTCCTCTTTGCCCTGAAGGGTGGCTGTGGGTTGCTACGAGGATAGCTACAATCCACTACCAACAAGTCAATTTCCTTTTCTAGTCACCCTATATAGGATTTCAGAAACCATAAATCTTAAAAAAAGAAAAAATAGATTAAGATGAACTTGTTTGCCATTAGAATTTTTTAAAAATTTTAATGAAAAAGAATATGAACAGCTATATTGGCATATAATTGACAGTATACAATTCAATAGTTCAATCACACCAAGAAGTCTTGTACAATCATCACTATAATCAATGTAAGAACATTTTCTTTCTTCTTGTACTCTTTGTTACTGTTTCTGCATTTCCCACCCATCTCCCCTGCCATGCCCCCAAGGGACCATTCATCCAGTTACTGTCTCTACAAATTTATTTATCCTGGATTTCATATACAGAAAAGATATTGAGAGGGCAAAAAAATCAATAACAAAGTAAAACATATAAAAGCCTCAATAGAAAAGAAAGCAGAAAATATTAAAAACATGAACGGGGCTGAGCCCCGGTGGCGTAAGTGGTTGAGTGCGGGTCTGCGGCCTGTGGGCTTGACAGTTCAAATCCAGTGGCTGCTTTCAGGATCAGCACTGGGTAGCGCCCACAACCACCAGAGGCAGTGATGCCCACCAAAAAAAACATGAACCAATTTAAAATGATCACAAGGGAGATCAAGTGATAAGGTGTTAAGCTTTAACCTACCTTCATCTTCAGTCACTCACTTAGAAAGCATTCTGCATGATATAGTCAGGCTACTCATATCTGGAGAAATGACTGGCGGATTTGAACTGCTGACTTTGATTAGCCCCCAGTGCCTAACCCACAGTACCAGGAAGGCTCATTGTGGATAATTATAGAGGAATAAAATTAGACTTACATTACATTGAAATTTTAACTTCTATCGTAGATACACAGCTAGTGTTCTTTTGGAGGTGTTGACAGTTTGTATTTTTTCCCAAGGAAATTTCCCTATTTCACTTAGGCTGTATACTTCATTGGCATAAAGTTGTTCATAATATTGCCTTTTCATCTCTGTTGACTCACTAGTGTGATCCCTTCTTTCTTTCTTGGTATTGGTAATGCATCCCTTCTCTCTCTTTTCCCTTATCAGTCTGGATAGAGGCTTATCAGTAAATGATTTTCTCTTTCTTTTTTCCCCCATGATTTTATTGGAGGCTCTAATGACTCTTATAACATTCCATACATCATCTGTATCAAGCACATTTGTACACATGCTGCCATCACCATTTCCTACTTGAGCCCTGAGTATAAGCTCCTCTTTCCCCCTCCTTTTTTATATAAATCATTTTATTGGGGGCTCATAACTCCCATCACGATCCATACACATGTCAAATGTATGCGGACCACATTTGCACACTTGTTGCTATCATCACTCTCCGACGGTGTAAGATATGAAAAAGAAATAACAATTTGTAAATTATTAAGGGTTTATGGGGGGGTATGGGGAGCTTTTATTGGGAGCCTAAGTGGAGGGAGGATGTTTTGAGAGTGATTGTCTCTTTCTTTCTTGTCTCTTTTTTTCCCTCAAGTGATTTCTCAAATGTTTTTCTCGAGAAACCAGCTTTTGGTTTTTCTGTTCTTTCTTTTAATTTAATCGATTTCCACACTGACCTTTTTCTAAATGGAATTGAACTTATCTAATTTCTTAAAGATATTCTTTCTTTTTTTCTAATATTGGCACGTAGTGCTAAAACTTTCCTCTATGGACTTACAGAAATTGAGCACGGCACAAATTTTAGTGTATTGAATTTTTATTTTCCTCCCTTTCCAAATGCTCAGTTCTTGATTTACTATTTGACCTAAGTGTTATTTAAACCTGTGTTACTTGGTTTCCAAGGAGCCCTGACTTGGCAAGTGGCTGCTAACCTCAGGTCAGCCGGTTGAATCGAGCCGACACTTATGGGTGAGAGATGTGTCTGCTTCTATAAAGATGACAGCCTCAGAAACCGTCTGGGGCAGTTCGACTCTGTCCTACAGATTCCCTCACAGGTGGAATGACCAAGATGGCAATGAATTTGGTTTGGTTTTGGTAGCTGATTTCCAAAAAGTATAGAATTGATCCAGATCTTTTCCCATTATATATAATTCTGTTTTAGTAAGGGGCCGTGGTGATTCTATTGGTTAATAGTTGACTTTCTAACCACAGAGCTATGCGTTCCACCCTACCAGCTGCTCGGAGGGAGAAGATTGAGGCGTTCTATTCCCATAAATACTTATAGCCTTGAAAATCCTCTCGAGGGTCATTATGAGTTGGCATCAACTCAATGGCAATGTGCTTGGCTGTTTGGGGGGGCTGTCTTGGATGTCACATACTATATCCTTCATATAACCTGAATCCCAGAAAATGTATTGGTACTTTTCTAATGGCCCTGAAAATGGTTCTATCTTGGTAAATGTTTCCTGTGCACTTTGTTGCTGTTGCTCTGTGCTTTCTTTATAAAATTACTTCGATGTAGTTTAATCTCCAATCTTCTGACTCTGACATTCTCATGCTCTCCAATTACTTCCACTACATCGCCACCCATAGGAATACCTTATTTGTTAAAATAGCTGTTTAGTTAATGAGTCATCACGGCTTATCTGATATTGGTGAACTACAGATAATGATATAACAAGAGCAGTGGTCGACACAAGTGTACATCTCCAAAGTGATAGGAATTTCCATTATCGTGTCAGCCTCGATTTTGTATATTTCAGGGGGTTAAACTTTCCTCTTCGTTCATCTTTTTCACTTTATGAGCATCTGAGGAGTCCGTAAGGTAACCATGGTTACTAGAATCAAACTCCCTTCATGTGTGAAGGCGGAGACTGGATGTTTGAACTGTTATTCATACCTCCACATCTTAAGATTGTGTAACAAATTGGACTTGTCTCCACTGTTCTGCTTCACACAGCTCTCGTCATTATTTGAAAGGCAGGTATTTCTTCATCAAAAGCATCTGCTGGTTCAAAACTTGTAACACTTCCCTGATAGCATATTTAGAGGAAATTCTCTTCCTGCCCTGTTGCCTGATGTTTTCCCCTTCATGGAATTCATTTCCAAGGAAATAACCTACAAAGCGACTGTATGAGTAAAGGCTTACAAAGTAATCCTTTGGCACATTAATTTTGAAAGCATTGAATAACAGCAAATTTGAAGAAAGAAGAAATATCAAGCTTGACATTCTCTACTCTAGGGAAAAGAAGGCTTTTATTGTAAATTCACTAAAAGCAGGAGGCTAGACATTCATTTAATTATAATGTAAACAAAATGTACTGTTTATTGAGTGTCAGATCCCATATTATGCAAGGCGCATACATCTGCTCTCTCTTTGTCAACTCATACTAGGTAAATATATCTGTACCCACAATTTCCACTTTCTTTCTTGAAGAACTATGAAGCACACATGTAATTAGGAATATAGATTCTGGTTTGGGTTTTCCGGGGGAGCATTTATTGTCATTTGGGTGAAATTTTAGAGGGCATATTAATTTCACATTGAACAACTGATACCTATTTTTTGTGTGACATTGTTACAATGCCCTCAATGTACCAAACACTCTTCCTATTCCCTCCCTGGGTTTCCTGCTTCCATTTGTCTTTCTTCCCTGCCATCTGAATTTGTTTATAGACAAATGCTATCCCCTCTAGGTTCTGCATCTGTGATTGTGCTGAGAAACACATATTTTTTCCAGGAAGTCATCGTTCACCCTATATATCTGTCTATTGCCTGGCTGAAATCTGATCCCAGGGGGTGGATTTAGCACCTATGTCTTAGTCTCAGAGGTTCCACTGGTCTCTACACGTCTATTTTTTACTATCTTGAATTTTTCTTTCCTGTTTTCTCCCATGTTGTCTAGGATATTTTATTCTGATCCTGATTCTAGTTGTCAGCAGTGATACTTGCACACTGTCTGATTCCTCTGGTTTGAGGCTAATAGAGGTTGTGTGGTTCATGTACATTGTCCATTAGCTCTCTGGACTACTTGTTTCCTTGAATCTTTGGCTTCTTTCATTCCTCCCTGCTTTGGACAGAAATAGAACAACAGTCGCATCCCAGTGGCCATTCACAAGCTTTCAAGATCTCAACTACTACTACCAAATCAGTATACAACACCTTTTCTTTGTGAACAACATTGTTAATTCGCTTAGATGTCACCTGAGATCATACTTCTAATCCCTCATGCCAGTGGCTTGAGGTGTTAGTCATGGCTAAAAGATTGGCATCATTTTACCTCCTATATGCTCTAGCATGCTGTATTTGTGGTACAGAAAAATAAATACATATGTGGAAATATGCTCCACACAACCTATACTCCTGGATGTACTCTCATCTACATGCTCCACAACCATTCTTCTTGTTTATCTAGCTGTATGTCCATCTATAAACTATTATGTTATTATAGGATTGTGTAGGCAATCGTGAGTACCATTGTTGTCTCTTGCTCTTCTGGATGTCTCAGTATCTTCCTCTGCCTTGCTCAATGTATGCATACCTATCCCTTATTGTGCTTTGTCTCCCTTCATCCAATTTAATAGACTCAGTTTCTAGTCAGTGATTTCCCTTTTCTCACCCTTCCATCCTTGGTAACGGCAAGAAGTGCTTTTTTTGGTCTTAAATATTTCCTTGATCTTTAATAATGGACTCAGACCATATTTGTGCATTTGTGACTTGTTTCACTTGGCATAATATCCTACTGGGTCATCCATGTTATGACAAGTTTTGCTCACATATCATTATTCTTTTACCTTGCATCCTCTTCGATTGTCTATCCATTCTTCCACTGACTGGACCTGCATTGTTTCCATCTATCAGCTATTGTGAGGAGTGCTCCTGTGAAAATTGATGAACCTATTTGGGCCGTGGCTCTTATTTCTCTAGAATAGTGGTGCTTAACCTTCCTAATACTGCAACACTTTAATACAGTTCCTCATGTAATGATGATCACCCAACCATAAAACTACTTTTGTTGCTGTTTCTTAACTGTATTCTGCCATTGCTATGAATTGGGCAACCCCTGTGAAAGGGTTGTTCAACCTCCAAAGGGGGCGTGACACACAGGTTGAGAACTATTACTCTAGAATATAAGTTGTGGGATTATGAACTTTTGAAGGAGGTGCTATACCATTTTTCACAATGGTTATACCATCTTACAACCTCAACAACAGTGTATAAGAATCCAAATCTTTCTACATCCTCCCTTTGTTGGAGGGATGTTAATCAAATGATCTTTTTTGATCATAGTTATTATCACTGGAATAAGCTGTTTTTTAAAACAAAAAGATTCACAGCAGCAGCCTTGTAGAGAACATTATATCATCCCCCAAAACACCCCATTGGAATTCGTAGGTGGTGCAGGTAATTAAAGAAATTGGCTGCTAATCAAAAGTTTAGAGGTGTATGACTACCCAGAGGTCCCTAGAAGAAAGATCTGGTGATCCACTTTTGAAAATCAGCTACTGAGAGCCCTCGAGTTATAGTTCAATTCTGACACAACACGAGTCTGGAGTCATTCAATAGCACCTAGAAAATATCCCAAGTAATAAATTCTGAAGTTTAGACTCTAAAACCAAAATTGCTCTAGTTTTCTCACCTGTATATTATTTGAACTACTGCCCTTGAGTCGATTCCAATTCATGGCAACCCTATGTTATTTTTGTTGCTGTTGTTTGTTGCCACTGAGACATGTCCAACTCATAATGACTATATGCCCAACAGCAAGATTCACTGCCAGATCCTGCCCCATCCCCATAATAATTATTATGGGTGAACCCAGTGCTGCAGCCACTGTGTCCTCTATTACCTTGATGGTCTGTCTTTTTTCCCCCACAGACCTTCTACTTACCAAGCATAATGCCCTTTCCAGGGGATGATCTCTTCTGATAACACATCCAAAGTAAGTGAGCCAATGCCTTACCATATTCACTTCTAGGCGAATTCTGGTTGTTTTTCTTCCATGGCAGGTTTCTTTGCTCTTCTGGGAGTCCACAGTACTTTGAGTATTCTTATCACATCATAATCCAAAAGCATCATTTTTTCTGTGGTCTCCATTATTCATTGTCCAAATTTCACACGTGTACGAAGCAATTGAAATACCCATGCTTGGGTGGGGCACATCTTAATATTCAAAGTGACATTTTTGCTGTTCAATATTTTAAAGAGCGTTTGTGCAGCAGACTCACCCAGTGCAATGCACCATTTGATCTCTTGGTTGCTGCTTTCAAGAGCATTGGCTGTGGATCCAAGCAGAATGAAATCTTTGACAACTTCCATCTTCTATCCATTTATCATGAGGCTGTCTATTGGCCTAATTGTAAATATTTGGGCTTTCTTTTCTTAGAATTGAAATCTGTGCTGAATATTGCAGTCTTTGAACTTCATCAGCAAATGCTTCAATTCCCTCTGGCTTTCAGCAAGCAAGGTTGTGTCGTCTGCATATTGTAGATGGTTGGTTGACTTTTGTCCCGTCTGGATGTTGTTTCCGTCATTTAATTCAGCTTATCACATCATTTGCTCAGCAAACAGATTGAATACATATGCTGAAAAAATACAATCCTGGGGCACAGTTTTCCTGATTTTAAGCCACACAGCATTGCCTCGCTCTGTTAGGCTAATTGCCTCTTGGTCCATGTACAGGTTCACCATGACATAGTGGCAATGTTTGACCTTACTGTAATCTTCTCTTTTGAGACTGCAAGATAAAGGGAAACTATGGTGTCCCAACTCAGCCCAAAGGTGACTAACTGAACTTGGGCTTAACCTCAATTTCTTCACATATCAAGATAGACCGTAATGTCAATCTCAGTGGATTTTGTGAGATTCAGGGAAGAAAATGCGGGCATGAGCACTTTGGAGATGAAAATGCTGTCTATGAGTGTTATAAGTTGTTCCAATTGTGGCTACACTTATAAATGCTTCCCCTCAGTTTTATTGTTGTCCAACCATAGTAAGATTGAATTATGGAAACAAGTGGTCATATTCTCAATTAGGAAGCACTGACATACTTTAAAAGAAAATATGACTGCCATTAGTATTTTCCCATCCCTTCAGATTCAACCTGCAAATCGTGCCAGGAAAGAGTTTTGAGGTATGAAAAAGATCAGCAAAGCATCCCCAAAGTGTACAAACTCTTCAGAGTCATTCTTCTCTTTTAAAATGAAATATGGAGGCAACAACAGCAACTGGTAATGAGGCAATACTACTGTCTAATTGCAGAGAACATAGATAAATGTAAAACTCCAAAGGGTGCCAGAAGATATGAAATATAAAGAAAGTTAAACCTCAAGGATTTTAAAAGGTCAAGGATTGTGGTGACAATTTGAATTGCTTACATCCTCTGAGACAATCTTTGAAGCTCTGAAACTTGTTAAGAGACTAGACCCAAGTATTTTTCTCTTTTCAGATTTCAACCTGGGACCACAAATATACGTCATTGGGACTTCTTAGCTGTTGATGTTCAGTAAATTTCGCCACAGGATAACTTCCTTATTGGCTGAATGGCCGGGAGCAGCAGTAGACTGGGAATCAGGAGACCTCCGTTCTATTCTCAGCTCTGAATCAACTGACAGGGATTTTGAGCTAATCACTTACCTTCTCTGAACCCAAAGTGCTATGGCCCTTTGACTCAAAGGGCATGGGCAAGACTTGAAGCCAACTCCCCCTGTTACTCATCAAATTTCCCACACCAGTTGTGTTCATTTGGGTTAACCTTCCTGTGCCTCAGTATCTCCACACCCCCCCCCGGAAAATGGGGATAAATTTCGTTCCTATCCTGATGGGTCTGTTTTAAGAATTCAAGTAATATACAGATAGAGTATCTGATATCTGTTTGAGGTCACTAAAACATGGGCTACTTTACCTTGAGGGGTGCTGCAGTACATGGGAAAGAGTTTAGAAAAATATAAAGCCCTCCCTCAAACTATTGGCACTGAAGTAGAGAAGAATAAGCAGTAGCAGAATGACTTCTAGCCATTGGGTTCATTTTTCTTCAGAGTGTCTGGCATGCCCCCTCCCTTTAAATGAACTATAAAATAAAACAGAAGCAGTTGCTTTCAAGTTGATTCCAAGCAATGACAACCTTACACATTCAAAGTAGGACCCCTCCATGGGGTTTCGTGGCTGTGATCTTTGGAAGCAGACAGCTACATCTTGCTTCCAAAGGAAGTCTGGATGGGTTTTACCGGCCTTCCTTTATGGCTAGGAGCCCAGGGAAGAACAGTTGAGACTACCCAGGGTGTCCTTTCTTGGGATGGTACCAGAGTTTTTACAACTGTCCTTTGTGCATATCAGGATTCTATCTAGTAGTATTTAGCTGTCTTGCCTCCCTGTGCTTTCTGGTCTCTGATAGTTTCTCGGACTTTCCTTGCTTTGCGTGCTGTTGAAAGTTCAAGGTGTGTTGTTTAGAAGTTGTGTGCCTTCCATCAACTTGAGTTGCCCTGGCATTTCCTCGTGGTTTGAACCGAATACCTTGATTTGAAGGCGCAAATAAACACAAAGGTGAAATGATCTTCTCATCCCACTTTATGTGGCATCCACCCCACTAGAGAGGCTTACCTTGAGCATGTGGATAAGGTGGATAAGGTGCTATCTGCTAGGTTTTCTCACTGTACAATTCCTAATGTTTTTCTTTTTCCAGAAGTATACATAGAATCCTCCTTTCGAGACTGGTCAGGCCATCTCATATACTGTGTGCATGTCATCAACATGGCTTAGACTGAGTTACCGCCATCCTGCAGATCTGCAGCCTAAAGTTGGTCAGGCCAGCTCACATGTAGACATGTGGCTATGAAATTAGAACCCATACTAAGACACCAAGTGGGTTTAGTCCATCATGTTGATATGCCAATAAAGATGAATGTCCACCCAATGAGATAAACTTCAGGAAAAAAAGGCCTTGTGGGCTGAGGGGATGTTGGAAAGACCATAAGCCTACTCTATAAGAGAACCATCATTTGATTCCTGTGGTTGATTGTCATAGGCATGTCAACATTAAAGAAAGGGACATTTATTTATCCTCTTGTTCTCTTGCCTGCCTCTCTGTAGGTTGTTCTGGAAAAGTAATGAAGAAATCTATGGCTAAAAGTAGAGTATACTCCTCCCCAATATTCGCAATCATTGTTGCTGCTTTTAGCTCATACTGGAGAGAGAGGACGAGCTGAGGTATCAATCTTTAATGGAAGCTTTGACTTGGGCTGGTCCTAAAGGAACTGATAACCACTAGAATCTTAGGAAAGCTTCCAAGTTACCTATTTTGCTAGTTACAATGCACAAGGGAAGGACGATTCAATAGCACATGGTTGGAAGTTGTGTTTGAAGGACAGCAAGGGGGGAGGGGGAAAATCCAGTTGATGTCTATACTCTCTTCTCAATAAACTGATTACAAGAAAGATTCAGAATTATTAAACTCCAGTGTCTAGATTGGAAGTAGTATGAACTTAAAATAAAGTCTGGCTTACACTTATTTTGATACTATCAAAACATAGATCCAGCTTGCATCTTCTTAGACACCATCCCAGGGTGAAAATCAAAATGTTTTCCTGAGACTATGTTCTCAGTTACATCCAAAGCTCTGGGCTAAGAAAACCATTTGTGAAACACAGAACAGCTACCACCAAATCCTCCTCATTCTATTATTTCAAATTCAAATTATTCAAATTATTTCTATGCTTTAAGGTCAAGAGTAAAATTCTACAGGAATAACAAGATGTGAACATGTCTGTATAGCTGTTGAGAGTTTTTTTCTAAAAAATAATTTTCTTGGGGGCTCATATAAGTTTTATCACAATCCATACACCCATCCATGTGTCAAGCACATTTATACATTTGTTGCCCTCATCATTCTCAAAACATTGCTTTCTACCTGAACCCTTTATATCAGCTCCTCATTTTTTTTGGGGGGGGGGCATTACTGCTCTCCGGTGGTGGGAGTAGGAGGCCCAGCCCCACTGCTGGAATTGAACCTCCGTCCCAATGGGCCGCAGTCCCACGCACAACCACTACGCCACCGGGGCTCAGCCCCTCAGCTCCTCATTTTTAACCCCATGTAAGAATATTACCGTATATAGTCATATATAAGTCATTTTTTCCAGCACATTTTAATGCAGTTTTATGGTAAAACTAGGTGCCTTGGCTGATATTCGGGTTGGCATGTACTCGAGTATATACAGTAAGCTAAGAAAGCTTAAAATTAAGGGTTTAGTTGCCTTAATTTTTCCACCAACCCAGGAAGAAAAGATATATAATGGAGGGATTGAAAGAGGTGGACTTAACATGTTCTATCAAGTGGGAGTTGCACAAAAGTCTTGTCATAAAATGAAGCTTTTTCCTTGAAAACAGCAAAGAAAGAGAAGAGAGAGAGAGTGCTCATAAGGAAATAGCCATATCAATACACAATATAAAATGTTACAGCTGGAAAAGACCCAAGAATGGTCTAATCGAATCCTTTGCATTGTAAAAAGCACAGCCTCTTGATGCCAAAGCTATTGTTTTATGGCCCACCGCACTGTCACTTCAAGGAAAACATCTTCCTCAGCTTGCAGTCTCGTGATGTCACTTGAAACCCTCTCTCTGCATGTAAGCCTCTTGGAAAAATAAGGTTGCTCACATGGGGGTAAATAAAACTGCTGCTTTCACACAAGCACATTCCACAGTTACTTTGTTACCTAGAGATAAAAAATGTCCCATGGGTGAGGAGAGCACATTTTATAACAATCTTTCCATGAAATGAAGGAAGAGGAGAGTGCTGGGGTTTAAAAGAAATGCTTTCATGTTCTGCCCTCTGGGTTGGGGAATGCTTGTGAGAAGAGATAACGGAAACATTTACACTAGTGTCTGCTTCATTTATTGAACTTCTTGTTGCCCTTATCTATCGTTCTGCATATCTTTCTCTCTAGTGATAGTAGTAAATGTGTCCTTAAACTTGGATGCATATTGGACTTGCATGTGGACTAAGTGACTGAGACTCTAACCAGGATTTTCAACTCGAGCAAAGCTCAATGAAACAAACATAGCCAGACCATGTAATCTGTAATCTGTAATCTGTTTGGGGTAAGAAGAAAGAAAGAAACTCTTCAAAATGGAAAAGTGAAAAAGGAGAAGTGGAGTGGGACTCTAGGTTTCAGATGACAAAAGTAGGCAGGAGAGTGAGTCCGTTGGTGGTGCAAACAGCTAAGTGATGGATTGCTAAACAAAAGATTAGCAGTTCAAACCTACCCAAAAGTGCCATGGAAGAATGGTCTGGTGATGGACATCCAAAGGGTCGCTCGTTTTCAAACCCAATGAAGCTATTCCACTCTGCGCATACAGGTTATGGAGAGTAAGAATTGGCCCTAAGACAACTAACAGCAGAAGAGGTGGGAGTCAAGCACTGAGGAGTCTTTGGGGGTCTAAAGCACCATAGAGTGATATTTGAGTGGTGTCAAATATCTGGCATTGCCAAACTCTTGGCATCTTTGGTGGTGCCCATTTTAGAATTCCAGAGTACTTATGTCTCTTCATTTCTATTTTAGAAGTCTGGCTCTACATGAGACCCTGAATGTGAGATAAGACTAGATTATGACATTTACAGTAAAGCAGGAACTTTGAAGTATGATTGCCTCATTTTCCTCGAGCCCTTGGGTCTTATAAACATGCCCGGAGGCACATGTATGATGGAGTGGGCTAATAAATATGATGAACTCCATTTTCACAATATTTTCAAAAATCAGGGACATTGATTACACAGATCTCTAGAAGTATTCTGGACAGACAGAACTGCTTCCACGTGAAATTCACTATCATTTTGCAGCCAGTTTTTATGGACAGAGAAAATCCATCAGGCCTTGTGGGATCCAGCAAGGTAAGCCCCAGACTTTTAACTATGCTCTAAAACAGACAGTTCTTACAGAAGGTGAAGTTTATGAGAGAGCTATCTTTAGAAGCACAGAAAGGCTAAGGGATCATAGACATTCAGACATGGCTTAGAATGAAGAAGAAAAGAGTATCATTTTGTCATTTGAAACCATCCTTTATCACAGAAGAATAGAAACTGGAATTTGTGTCATAATAGTCATGTCTCTCAAATTGAAAAGTCATTTCCCACCTGCTAAAAGAGTAACTGGAAACTGTGTAAGAAATATGAGTTTCAAAGTGGTTATGTTAAAATGTTCACGACCAAGAAGGGTTGTAGGTGGGAAATAAAGACATTATGAAGAAGAGATATTCATAGAGCTATCAAAAACTAGCCAAGTGCAGAAGAACTCGGAGAAAGGGGCCTTAATACATATGTCACTGAGAGCAAAGCAGCAAGAGTAGAAAATATGAAATTGGTAGGGTGGAGGAGCCCAATCTCTCCTCTGTCAAAATAGCCCAAAATGGATTGAAATCCTTGAGGGAGAGGAAATGGATCCAAGGAGAATATGTATTTATCATCACCCTCACTAACAGGTGATGTTTCAGGTCAGTTCCCAAATCATCCATTCTCACTGTTGTTGTATTAGGCACTGTATGACACACACACCCCCAGGCTGTGTTAGGCCAGGTAGCCTAGAAAACCCAAACCAGTGACACTCACATGTGTATAAGAAATAACTTTAGGGTTGAGCCCCGGTGGCATAGTGGTTGTGTGTGGGACTGCTGCCCACAGGGTTGGTGGTTTGAATCCAGCAGCAACTCTTCAGGAGCAAGACTGGGCTTCCTACTCCCACCAGGGTAATGATGCCAAAAAAAAAAAACAACAACTGTATATCAACAAGGCATTGCAGCCCGGTCCAACCCAAGACCACAGGTCTGATGCTAGCTGGAACCCTCTCCAGATTCAGGGAGATAAGGCAGCAAAATGAAGTGGAATGCAGGGAGATCACAGGCCAGGTATTGCATGGTTATATGGACCAAAGGTCAGCAGGAATGTTGGGAACACGACAGGCCACAGACAGCTCTCTAGGTTGGAGGCCCACATGGTGCCAGACTTGGAGACAGACACAGAATCCAAGCAATCAGTTATTCAAAGGACAAGAAGAGAGAATTGTTCACATTCTCTTTGAAAAGGCCATACCTCCAAGTAGGCATGATCAGCCTACTATCTGATTGACAGGTTAGCCTGATCCCTACCTCCCACCTCCACACAGGTACCATCAAGTTGATATACAATGTAAACATGACATGGGCCATTAGGAGATTGCTGATGTGAAATGATGAATAGTTGAGGATGCTTGGCATTTATAGGTGGTATGAATTACATGATTTTCAGGCAGGCCGAGAAATAGGGTGAAAGATGTTGCATCAGTCAAAACACTTTCAGTTGAAAATTACAGGAACCAAGCTCAAGATCATGTAAGCAGGGTTTGAGCTGCGGTGGTGTAAGTGGTTGAGTGCGGCCCGTGGGTTTGGCGGTTCAAATCCAGCGGCTGCTCTCAGGAGCAGTGCTGGATAGCTCCTACAACCACCAGAGGACAGCAATGCCCAAAAACAAACAAACAAACAACAACAAAGATAATTTAAGCAGTAGCAGAGCAGAAGAAAACCAGAGGATACCATATCTGAAGTAAGGGAGAAATCCAGGGATACAATTCATTAGATACAAGACTGGCAGTGATGTCATCCACCTTCTGTCTCACAGTTCCGTGAAAGCTCTCTCCATGTGTAGGCCAAAACTCCAGAAGGCAAAAACTCTTGACTAATCAAAGTTTCCAGATATATATTAATGTCATGGTCTTAAGTAGGAACAGACATCAATAACTACCATGCATTCAAGAAAAGCTTCTAGCATGCCATGTAGAGATCATTATATCGGGTTATTTTGGATACAATGGTTACAGTGACATTGTAGGACGAGTTTTAATGCTTTCAGCATTGAATAAGAGCAGACTGTTATGAAGAAGAGCACTCAGGAAAACTGCAGGCAGTCTCAGGTTACAAGCATCCACCTTAAGGAAAAAGGCATGGGACTGTGCAGGTCACAATCAACTAGGGTAGCCTTGCAAGGAATGGTAATTCCAGAAAGCTTAAATGTGCTCATGTACAATCTGTATTGGACCAATGTACAATCAATGCTCATGGAAGCAGCGGTTACGACCTCAAAACACGCACTGCATTGGGTAAATCTGCTGCAGAAGACCACTTTGTAGTGTTGAAAAGCAAGGATGTTGCCTGGAGTACTAAGCTGAGACTGATCCAAGACATGGTGTTCCATTTGCCGCATATGCATGTGAAAGCTAGATACTACATAAAGACAGAAGAAGAATCAATACATATGAATATTGGATTCTGGAGAAGAATATTGAAAGTACTGCAAAAAGAACAAACAGAACTGTCTTGGTAGAAACCAAACCAGAATGCCCTTTAGAGGCAAGAATGGGGAGACTTTGTCTCACATACTCTAGACACATCATCAGCAGAGACAAGTCCCTGGAGAAAGACATCATGCTTGGGAAAGTAGAGAGGGAGCAAAAAAAGGAGAAGCCCTCAAGAAGATGTATGAACACCATGACTACAAGAATGGGCTCAAACAATGGTGAGCAGGAGACAGGGCTGGGCAGTGCTTCGTTCCATTGAACATAGAGTTGCTGTCTCAGAACTGACTCAAGGACACATCATGGCACCTACTAGTGACGTAGCTTCCAGCCACCGAGCAACATACAAGCCACCACAGTACAACCAAGGGCCACCCATACGTTGTGCCAAGATCTAGACCAGAGCACAGAGAAAAGACAAATTGAGATTCACAGACTCTTTGAAAGGAGGCACCTAAGACAAGAACAAAACAAATTATCATTCAATTGGAATCCACAGGAAGTCTTAACCCCCACCTCACCTCCACATTAAATATTCTTGATTGAAAAATGTCTGCAGGTAAGTCTTTACCAAAGGAAGCCATCCCTGAATACAGGCCCCCAGGGATTTGGCACAGGCCAGAGGGGAAGACACTGTCCAGGATGGAATGATGGTAGTGGACTCAGATGGTAGCTCATCCAATATAGCTCAGGTGGGAAGGCAAAGGGAGAAATGTCTAAAAGAAAACTAAGCATCAAGGGACATCTGGTGTGACTGGACTTCTTGAGAGGTGTGGCAGTCATGTGCTTATGTTAATTTTATGATTGAAATGTAGGGGTGGAGTCTAGCCTGTTAATCTGGAGATAGCCATTGATTAGCCAATGAGGCCTCTATGTGGGCATGGCTTTCTCCTGACACTTCTGGGAAATCTCACGATATTTCCCTCGTGAAGATGAAAAGCTATCTTCCCCAGTTGTTGGGAGTTAGTCTCAGAGACGATGAATCACAGACAAGACAAGATGGCAGCGTCTGAGAAGCTGGAGGAGCCGGCAGACAGACCACATGGCCTTGGCCTGATGGAGCCAGACCTCTGAAGCTGGGGTGGCCCCATGGAGACCTTTGCCAGCAATGAGTTGCTTCTGCGGTTGATGGACCCTGAGCCCTGGAAGTGAGGAGCCATGTGGAGACTCCTGCCAGCGCCAGGATTCCGCACCCACTGACCTGTGACTTGGTGAGTCAGAAGGAGACTTTATAGATTGATTTCGGGCATATGGATTAATATCGGACTTATGACTTTGAACTGGACTGGGATCAATGTCCTGTTCCTCTTGTATATACACATTTTCCTTATATCAATATGCAAGTCTATGAATTTGTTCATCTAGTCTACCCGGACTGACACAAAAGGGGATTGAAACTGTTGCCCCAAAGTGGAATTTACTTCATATTGAATTCTGAATACATAGAAAATGAAGCATTCCTATGCAAGCGAGGATAATCATCAATCATGGGAGAATTAAAATTGCATACGGAAGGAAAAGTAATTACATTTTACTACAAAGTTCACCTGTGACTAACATTTGCACAGTCACAATAAAGCAAACACTGATGTTGGTCTACCTAGAATTAAGAGATAAGAATATGGAGAAAAGGGAAGGCTGATAAAGTGCTCATTCTACACAGTGGAAAGTCAATTAATTGTGCGTGAACTGGAAAATTAAGAAGGGGCAAATTATTTAGAGAAAAGTGTTATTTAGAGAAACATAAATGTTAAATAACAATAAATTGGCTAGAAGAGGAGAAAGTGGTTTTCTCTTGGGAGCAGGGGATAGCAGGGCAGATATCTGGTTCTTACATAAATATGTTAAAAATCATATGCATATTAAGTGCTTACTATAATTTGGGGCATAGAAATAACACTTGATTATGGTAGTGCCATCAATAGTAGCACAAATGTGGACATAGTCACATTACCCATCTGTGGGGGAATGGATAAGTAAATTCTGGTACATACACAATAGAATATTATGCAACTCTAAAAAACAATATCAAACACCTCCTAACGTAGACTAATTTGGAAAACTTTGTGGTCAGCAAAACAAGTCAATTTCATAAAGATAAATATTGCCTAAGACCACTACTACAAGAGAAAAATGATTTTCATGCCCAAAGAAGTATACTTTGAAGTCTATAGTGAGGTCTGGAGGATAGGGTCAGGGAAGGCAAGGATGATGGGAAATATATTGTCATTTTAATATATGATCAATTAAAAAAGAGACAGAGAAATATCACTTTGATAAGTACTTTTGCTGTTGTTAGTTCTATTAAGTAGATTCCTACTCAGGGTTCCCTTATGTATACAGAGTAGAACTACCCCATAGGGTTTTCAAGGTTGAAAACAGATCCCGAGGAAGCCAATCTCTAGATTTATCTTAAGAGGCATTTCTGGGTGTGTTTGAACTGTAAGCTTTTGGTTTGTAATGAAAACCACTTGTGTTACCTGGGACTCTCTGTTAGTAGAGAAAGTTAAAAAAAATTTTAAAAATTCAAGTCCTGGCTTATATTCTATTCTTGGAAACCCTACACTCTGAAACTCTTTGGAAAGCATAGTTCCATATCAACAATTAGCTAAAAGAAGGTAATGCCTAATGTGTTTTCTTCTTCCTTTGAGATCTGAGTATTTTAACATCCACTGTCAACAAGTCAGTTCTGCCTCAGAGTGAGCCTATCTAGGGTTGTGGAAAGTATAAATCATCATGGGAATTTCTTTCTCCCATGGAGCTGCTGGGAAGTTAGCAGTCCAAGGTCTAACCTCCAGCACCACCAGGGCTTCTTTAATTTAGTAATAGTAACACGTACGTTAAAAGAAACTAGATAAAATAAATTGGCAATAAAATAAATACCATAGTTCATTTATTTACAAATTCCAAAGTTTTTATTTTTTATATGATGGATTTTCCATAGTAGGTGAATACTGGAAGACTATTACACTCCTTCCCTTGGTGACTATCAATAAAATTACCATGCAGCAATAATGCAATAGCTTTGATATGTTTATGACATAAGAAACAGAGTTGTGCCTTCAAAAACTGAAAGGTGCTGAATAACAAAATCATAAACCAAGTTCTCAGAATTAATTCTTTTGTATAAATATTATGAGGAGCTGTGAAGTTATAAAGTAACGATCTACCTTATGGAAACAAAAGTTACATAGCTTCTTATAAAGCCATAGGAGAGTCTTGGTGGGTCTGTGGGGGAACACCAGGGTTTGACTCCTCCCCAGTGAACCCCATGTCCAGCCATTGCTTATCTGACAATGGAGGCTTGTGTGGCTAGAATGTTGAGTTAGTGTCAGGAGATTTTCCAGACTAAGATAAACTAGGAAGCAATGCCTGTTGATCTACTTCTGGAAATCAACCAAGAAAAAACCCAATGTATCAAAACAGTCTGCTCTGCAACCAATCATTGGGATGGGGTGGGACTAGGCAGTGTTTTGTTCTTTTGACAGAACAAATCTCCCTGCATTGGGGGTAGCTTCTGGAAACTAACAGTAGCAACAACCACCATCTGTATGCAAATTGCAACCTTCAGGTGCTTCACAGTCCAGTAGTGACTAGGGAAACAGAAAAGTAAGCAGAAAAATGATAAAGAGACAATTATAATGCACGATGGCCAAAGTGCAAATGGAAGCAAAATAGTGTACTCACTTTATGCAGGGACAGATGGGCTATTTCAAGCAGACAACTCCCTTCAGAAAGATCACGACGTCAGAAGCCATAAAGTTTTCAAATAGATACATGTGCAAAGGGACCCAACACAATCAATCTCTGGGCCGGAGGTGGTCATTCAGTAGAGAGAAGGAAGTATTAATAGTGTGCGGGGGAGTAGAACAGTTCTAGGAGATGCAAAATTCTCAAGAATAATTGAGGGCTAGGCTTGGCAATCAAGGTCAGAGGGTTGGAAAAGCAGGGCAGAAGATTGGGTTTAGGAGATGGATCTGGAAAACAAGAAACTCTTCAATGTCAAGGGTTTCGCTAAGGAACTTTAGCTAAGATCACATCAGGTTGAGCTATAAGCTGAACCTGGATGGAGGTCACTTTCTACTCCATGCCTAACCTAGAGCTTCCATTGTCTGTCACTCATGCTTGTGTGTGTGTATGTGTGTGTGTGTGTGTGTGAATCACTCGCTTTCTCTCTTTTCCATTGTAGCACTTTTCATAATAGCTAAAAGGTGGAAACAACCAAAACATTCCTCAAGAAATGGATGTGTAAATTACAGTGTATAATTATGCACACATATGTATGTCATGGAAGACTACTCTACCATAAAGAGAAATGAAGTCTCAATATAGAGCACAACATGGATAAATCTTGAAAGCATCATGCTAAATGGAATAATTCTGTTACAAAAGGATATGTACTGTATGATTTCACTTACAGGAAATATGTAAATATTTTAAGACTTATTCTCCTCTTAAATTTTTCCCACTTCCCCAATGTTGGGAGCATCACTACATATTTACAAGACCAGCATTGTACATTGGCATCCTCCCACATGGAGTGGTTCAGAACCCCAAACCAGGCATTTAGAGTATAGGGATTTCCCAAAATTTGTTAGCTCATTAGGGTAGACTTCTCAAGTTCATTCCTTTTTCTAGAACACTTGAGATTGCATTTGTGGTAGCCAAAGGGCTGCATGAATCTGTATTTGGTTTGAAAGAAGATCAATATAGCTTCGCATTCTCAATAAAATAAGAGAGCCAATTTAATTATTATGTTTCTGTTGAGCACTCTATCCACAAAGCTAATTATTTTTCAGGAAGGATATCTACCTTGATCATATCCCTCATTATATATAAAGTTGAGATTCAATGATGCTGCATCCACCTTTCGGGAGTCAGCCATAGTAAACACATCTTTCATTCGATGAAAGTTCGGGTGAGCACAGAAGCCCCAAGGAAAGCAAGGGAGCAAGTGCACAAAAAAGAAAGGAAGCGAGAGAGGAAAGGAGGGAAGAAGAGAGATAGAGAAAAAAGGGAGGGGAGGAAGAAGTAGGAAGAATGAATAAGGCTAAACTTTGGCGTAAGAAGCTTTAAAAATGTCTTTGAGCAGTAGCAGCTGTCCCACAAATTACCCAAGTCAGCCTCCCTTCGCTTGGTGTCACATACTGTGACTTCCTCTCTGACAAATGAATTTAAACGGCAGGAGACACTGAAGGAAGGCAACGTGCTGGTTATGATCCCAATCAGCCTCATTTGCTCCATTTTCATTGGAGCCATTTCTTCAGCAGATGAGGGAAAGAGAAGCCATTTCAGGAATGACAGTCCCCTCCAGACACTCACCCCAAACTGGCTGTGGTAGGTTTCAGTGATGCTGCAGGGTTAGGTTAAGGTTCTCACCTGCTAACTACAAGGTTAGAGGTATGACTCCACCCAGAAGTTGCTCCGGAGAAAGGCCTGGAGTTCTACTTCTGAAAAGTCACTCATTAAAATATCTTCCAGAGCAACACAGAGAATCCAGGACAGATGAACCCCTCAGGACCAGAGGTGAGAGTGACGATACCAGGAGGGTGGAGGCAAGGTGGGATAGAAAGGGGAAACAGATTACAAGGATCTATATATAACCCCCTCCCTGGGGTATGGACAACAGAAACATGAGTGAAGGGAGACATGGGACAGTGTAAGACATGACAAAATAATAATAATTTATAAATTTACAAGAGTTCATGAAGGAGGGGTTGGGGAGGGAGGAGGAAAATGAGAATTTGATACCAAGGGCTCAAATAGGTTTCTCAGAGTTGGCATAGGGCTTGGTCTGTCAGAACTCGTGGGTTGAGCAGACATATGATTATCTTCAGGCTAGGGATGTAACTCTCTATCATCTATATTACCTATGGGGCCACCCCCACCCAACACACACATGTGCATATACACATGTGTAAAGTCCTCAAGATCTGTGGAGTTAGGAAGAGACCATTCGGAGATAGGCCTCTTTCCAAACACACCAATGTTCAGTGCAATGCATTGCTGTTCATGATGAATGCCTCCGCATCTTCCTGGAATGAAATACAAGAACATTGTGATGGCTGAGAAAAAGTTGAAATGCTTGTGCTTTTTGTATGTATTTTTGTTTTAAGATGTGAAAGCATATGGGAGCCCTGTTGGGCACAACTGGCTCATAGTTTTCTAAATCTCTGTAAAACAAAATGAGTAAGTTAGAGTCCTTGGCTCCAAATTCCATATGGCCTTAATTAATTCACAAAGTGAGTAAATGTATGTTCTATTTAATGGAAAAAGCTTTTGGCACGGAGACCACTTACTTTGCATTAGTTAATGGTGCATTAAGTAAAAGGCAGAGAAACATTAATCATATTTGAGAACATGGCCAGCTTTGGGGCTAAGCTATTAACCACTATAGAACCACTTACAGCAAGGATAAGACAGTGTCAAACAGAATCATCGTCCTACTCTTAATACTATCTTATTTAAAATTTCATAAACCAATATGCAATTTTTTTCTAGCAGGAAACAAAAAAGTAGTATAATAGCTAGTTATGGCACAAGGCTCTCTTCCCACGTAAGTGCATTATTTAAATATGAGACTTCATCAGTTGTCACATCTGCTCTAAGAAACAAAATAATGGAAAGAGTAGAAATATGTAGATTTCTTGGTCACAAGCTCTATAGGAAATGTCGCCTGTCCTTCAGGAAAAGAACAACACTGTAAAATCCCCCAACAACAAAGGTGTCCTGAACAGCTCAAAAGTGGATTCCTTAGAAAGAAATTGCATAACACTTCTGAGGCAACTTCATCTGCCATCTTAATGCTGATCTCTATTCATGTAGAGAGGGTACTACTTATAACATCAAGGTCATTTCATGCCCCAACTTACAGAGCTTGGCTTTCACAGTGAACACATGGGACTACTGATCAATGCTGTGCTCACTTAGAACAGATGGGACTATCTTGGCAGGATCAGAAACTGTACTTGGCAAAGTATGTGAGAATAGTTCTTGATGAATGAGGGGGCATTGGGTGCTTTCCAATAGAGTCCAAGTCTTCTAACTTTGGGAATGTAAGCTCCCTTCATTGAGTCATTAGTTCAGTGTAACTATACGTGAATTGAATAAATACCTAACCACCTCTACTACTGTAACATTTGTACTTCAGGAAAAATATGTAAGGGCCTCGGAGTCTATTTGTAGAAAAAATTTAGTCTGGTCAGGAATGTTGTGATGGTTAAGGGGGTGTGTCAACGAAATTTACTTTGGTTCAGTAGTTATGATGAAGTCACTCCCCCCATGTTGAGATAACTTCAATGATGAGCTTTGTTGTCATAAGCTAATCAGTTGAAAGGGAGTTTTCTTGGGGAAGGTGACTTTTAAAAATATACATGGTCATTCTAACAAACTCCTCTTGCATTTTGTTCACTCTGAATCCTACATCTGGATTTCATGATCTGATTTCCATTTGTTGAGACCTGAGCCAGTGACTTCCTGTGTTGCTTTCCCATCTTGGAATACCTTAGCCTCTGCAATCTGTGAGATACCAGCCTGCTGCTATCTGCTTCCTGATTTGGGCTTCATCAGCCTCTGTAGATGAAAGACAGGAGATATCTCCAGACTGATGCCAATTTGGGACTTGGCAGCCTCAATAACTATGTGAGCCACTTCCTTGAGATGTCTTTTTATGACAGAGCTCAATGAAAATATCCTTGAAGAAGTACCAACTTAACAAGATATGAGGAATTTATGGGCAAGAAATAAGTGAACTGGGGAGGATGTGTTTTAAAAAGAGAAAATGGTATAGACAGAGAAGTGGAGATCAAGGCGTGCACGCAGAGGTCCAAAGGAAGGGCGCTATAGCCAGGCTCATCCATGCAAGAAATTTGGAAGACAACTATCTGGCCAAGTGCCTGTAAGGAATGCATATTCATGTTCAGTTAAAAGAAAGGTGATTCAATAAACTTTGGAAATTTTCAAGCAATGTCATTCATATTACAAGCAAGCAAAATTTTGCTGAAGATAATTTTTCAAATGGCTTCAGCAGTACATGGATAGGGAACCACAAAAAATTCAAGCCAGATTCAGAAGAGGATGCAGAATGAAGGATGCCATTACTGATGTCTGATGGAGCTTGGTCAAAAACAGAGAATACTAGAAAGATAATTAATTACTCCTGCTTGAGTGACTGTGCTAGATTGGGTTCTCTAAAGACGGAAAACCAGTGACACGTGTATGTGTATATGTATAAAAAGAGATATTTGTCAAGCAATGACTTACACAGTTGTGGAAGTAGGTAAGTCCAGTTCACTTCACGTTTATAGGTTAAATAGTAGCTGGGGGGCCTCTCCTGACCCCTGTGCCTATAGAAGCTGAGGAACAGAAAGTAGGAAGACAGAACAGGAGTGCTATAGACTGCTAGATGTAGAGATGAAGAATTACAATAAAAAAAAACCCAACACCTGGTTCAATCAAGAGCATCACGATAAACAGACAAGATAGAAGTTGCCAATGATTTCATTTTGTTTGGATCCACAATCATAGAAGCAGCAATCAATAAGTCAAATGACATATTGCATTGGATACTTCTGCTACCAAAAATCATTTTAAAGTTTTTAAAAGTAAAGATTTCACATTGAATATGAAGATGCACTTGGTTCAAGCCACGGTTTTGTTTCAATCACCATATATATGATCATTCAAGCTAGGTGATGAATAACAAAGACTGAAGACGAATTAATGACTTGGAATTTTGGTGTTGGTGAAGAAGATTGAATATATCATGGACGACCAGAAGAAAGAAAAAAATATGCTTTAAAAGAAGTACATTCAGAATGCTTCTTAGAAGCCAGGATAGTAAGACCCTGTCTCGTGTACTTCTGGCAAGCTATCAGGAGAGATTTATCCATGGAGAAGAATATGCTGCTAGATAAAGTGAAGGATCAGGGAAAATGTAGAAGACCTCCAATGCAATAAATTGGCACCCTGGAAGGCAAGGATCAAAAATTCGAGGGGATTATTCAACCCTGGCGAGAGGTTTGTTCTGCTTTACTTGGGGGTCTTCATGGGTCAAAACTGACTTGGAACCAACTCAATGGCTCTTGACAACAATAACCACAACAGGTCCATCCAGGACGATGGAAGGTATGTCTGAGACAAGAGGAAGTTAAAGAAACTGATCCAGGTCAGACTGCAGGACCTCATTGCTTAATTTCAGTTTATGGCTATGGTCAATCCCATTGATTAAGGATACAATGGCACAGCCGATTAGTTGAAGTACTGTCAATAAATTGTACACCTGTAAAAAGTGGAATGGGCAAAAGGAGGTGATGGATATATTGATAACATTAACAAAAAATAAAATAATAGCTGCTAAGGTTGCTTCAAGTAAAAGCTTAAGTCTAGTGGGATTTATTTTCTTGGGGTTTTGGGGTCACGGCTTCTCCCACTTAACTGGCCTAAAAACATGTTTACAGCACCTGCTCTTCCTCCTAGATATGAAGGTAGCACCTGAGGCCCTAAAAGTGTACTAGTGGCCATCCAAGTCATGGCAAATGGTTGCTACTCTTCAAGAGGAGGAGTTGGCAAACTTTTGACACAGAAGAGCCAATCCTGTCCCTTACAACAATTTATTTTTAAATTCTTTAAAAAAATTTTTGTAACCCTAACCCCTTACAACAATTCAAAAACAGCTCAAGAGCCTTAAGTATATTTTGATCAAAAAAATGAACTCACCTTTATCTGAATAACATCCTTTAATGTTTTTCAATTTTACTTCAGAGTCACATATATTTATCAGAATTACTGCATATGGCTTGAGAGTAACAGGAGAGTCAGACTAGAAAGGGAAAGCAAAGGTATTACTGACTGTCTTACTGGACAACGACCTCGTGTGTCCTGAAACCAGAGGAACTGGAAGGTGCCTGGCAACCATGATTGAGCAGTTTGATCAGAAAGATCTTACAGAAGAACCTAGATCCAGATAGAGAAATTTTAAAACTGAACCTCAAGTTCTGATGGACTCTAGACGTTCTGGTGCCATGCAGGCTGGTTACATCCCTGAAACTCTTGTTCTGGGAAAATATTTAAACCTGAAACCAAAAATAATCCCTGAGGTCTTCTTAAAACTGAGCAACAATTTAGTTTAACTAGTAAAAAATATCTGCCCTGAGTGGTATACTCCTTTAAAATCTATATGGGATTAAATTGATAATGGTAACTGGAGAGGTCAGATGAGGACTTATGGGATAGTGCATTTATATTCATGGGAGCAGGAACAACTCAGGAAAGGAGAATGAAGAGTCGTTGCACAACTCAAAGACTGTAATCAATGTCACGGACTTATCCATGTAGAGATAGTTGAATAGGTGTATGTTTTCGTTATGGATGTCCTCGGTAACAAAGAAGTATCTATGCCTTATGCTCCCTCAAAAGCAGATTGAAGACACTAATTTGAGTTGAAGTGGTCCATTTGGAGAGAGTGGCAGCAAACATCAGTAAAAGGAGAAGTGGAGTGAGAAGGAAAATGAAGAAGGCAGCAAAGAATGGGACACTACGCACATTACAGCTGTGGGCTGCAGAGGGTCAGCCTTTCTGGGGACCTCTGAAGAGGATAGTGCTATCCTCACTGCCAACTAGGAACTAAGAAGTGGGTGTTTATCCTCCAATTCCTATCCAAGAGAGCTCAGACACCACACAATTTTGGTGTCCCTGAACTAGAGCACAGAGCAGGTCAGCTTCTAATACATGCCCATTGCATCCTACTTCAAGTACCCAGACCCCTCCACCTGGGCCTTTCTCTCCGGTCTAATTCAGCATCTGTCTTGGAACACTAGGGATAACTCAAGCAATTTAAAGCGGAGTGCTAAGTGAAAAATTTGAAGTTGACTGAATCGAAACAGAAACTTGAGTGAGAATATTTTGTTGTTTTAAAGGGGAGAAATTACGAAGTTCATGGGACAAAAATTAATTACAGAGAGGATGAATGTACAAGAAAAACAGCAGCAGATAATCACTTAGATGGCTTGGCTACACATACACTGGACCGATTTTGATAGTCTGTCAACTTCTAAATTCCTTTTTTTTAACTTTCACACCATCTGTAATCATGATTATTACCTATATGTATTAGCCAACAGAAGTTTCAGTAGACATGAGAAAAATCATTACCGCCACCAAATGACTTCTTGTACAGTTTTTAATCAAAACCAATCTACTGAGAAGCTCAACTGGAAGGAATAAAGGATGAAGCATGCTGGGTAAGCTTTAAAAAAAAAAAAGCCTGGGAACATCAGAGGCTGCTTTAGGGGGTATTTACTTGATGCTGATTTGAATGAATCTTATTTTCAAATAGAAGTAATAAATCGACATATTCTCTAACAATTCTATGCATATTACTTGGAGGCAATTAAGCTGTATTAAAAGAGGTTAGTGGAATTTTTAGATCAGTCTCTTTGATTTAGCCTGAATCTCTTTATCTAGTCTTGGTGTGGAGTTTGTCCCCTGTCAAAATACCTTATGTTGGAACCAGCAAAAGCTTTTAGTGTCTGCTTATTTGCATTCCATTTTTTAAATGTTAGCATATATCATCCCAAGCCAAGTATGTGTTTGGCAATTTGCAGCATCTTTGAATACTTGCTGATCTTAGGCATTAAAATTCCCAGTTTTATGGAATAGTCATCAGTGTGTCCAATAATGTAGCTCTTGCAGTTTGAGTTCTATATTTCTATTCCTATTCTTAATTTAATGATTGACTTACTACATGATTTTAGTAAGCATTTATTGAATGTCAAACAATGTTTTTGTTCTGTGCTTAGGATATAATAATTAATAATAAAAAGATAATAAATGGGTCAGCTATGTTTGTATGAATGTAGGTTGGTATTCATCCATTCACTTCTTTATTTGTTGTACCTTTTTTTAGGTGACAAAAGTCACAGAGAGCTCAACTTGCATGAAAACGTTTATTTATTAATACAAATTTTGTGTGCAGGTGGCTAAGGATTAACTCAGCAATGCAACAATGTCATCAAGGATCTTCCAGTCCTGGTTCTTATTGGCTTGCTGTGTCATGATCTCAAGATGGCCACCCTAGCTCTACATATAATCCATCAAAGATAGTGTGCAAAGAAGGAAGGGGAGAGAGAAGCAAAAGAGTTTTCTCTCTACATAGATTTGCATTTGTTCTTCCTCAGAAATTCCCCGACAGACTTCCCCTTCCATCTCATTTTCCAGAACTTGGTCACAAATTCATCCCTCAACAAATCATCAGCTAAGGGGCAAAAGAACTACCATTTTGACTTCAATCCATCATGGTATTTCAGCCCACGTAAAATTAGAGTTCTCATAGCTATCAAATAGAAATAACGTTAGATAGAATTACAGGTTGAATTTTAGCCTCTTTTTGCTAACATAATTGTTTTTCGTTACCATCAAGTCAATTCTGACTCATGACGACCCCATATGTGCACAATGGAATTTCTCCATAGGGCTATCAAAGCTGTGGGCCTTTCTTCAAAGGTTCCTCTGGGCAGGTTCAACTCACCGACCATTAGGCTAATAGTTGAGCATTTACACCTCCCAGGGCCTCCTCGAAAGATCATTTGAATCCAAATCAAACTCACTACCATGGAGTTCATGCTGACTCATGGAGGCTTTATAGGGCATGGTAGAACTGCCACTGTGTGTTTCTGAGATGGTAACTCTTTATGGGTGAAGAAAGCTCAGTCTTCCTCCCCAGAAGCAGTTAATGGTTTCAAACTGCAGACTTCTCGACTAGCAACCCGATGCAGATAGTCAGTATATATTGACTATACTCACACAAGGAAACATAGTTATATACAAAGAACACCATGGATGATGTCTGCTGCTAGCAGCCAAGGACTAGAACCATGGCTAGCTCCATTTTTAGATTGACCGCTGCGGAATACAGTTCTATTGTGATTTCATGGGACAAAGTTTTTATTGATGAGTCATTGGTATCAAGAGTACAGTTTAATCAAATATCTTCGATGCAAAGTTAGGAATCTTGGTCTATAAAATGTATGAAAAGTACACCACACTATTGCATCACAGGCTTTTTTGTTTTTCTTTCATACAAAGAGAGAATTTATCGTTTAGGGTGCTCTTTTTCATATTGCTGATCCATTGGTAGAACTCAAGATCTCATTAGCTCCACAATCTCTAAGGAAATGTATGGAGTTATTACTACCTCTTTTCATCTTTTGTCACTACCACGATTATCAGAGTGCTTACACATACAACTCCAAAATCACCTTCATTTCAATGTTCTCCCAGTAATTTTTATCTTTGTTCATCCTAACATTATCCTCACCTTTTCCTCAACTACCTGGGAGCTTCATTTTGTATCCCATGTCTTTTGCTCTATTCCCTAGAAACCATCTTTGCATTCAAAGATGGGTCTTCTTTCACCCATCCTACTCTCCTTTCAGACCATATTAAACTCATTCTGCAGGTTTAGTCTTCCTGAACATCAGTGAGTCCCTGCCCCTCAGACCACAGTAGCTGTCACCATTTGGTAAGACTACTGCTTTGGTATGAATGCTAGGAAAATCACATGCAGAGCCTGGGCTGAAGGCCAAAGCTAATGGGACCCATATGCCCACAAGTAACCATGCTTGAAATTGAAGTTGAGAAAAGGTTTATGGTCATAGCATATGCTATTTGTGTCCAGCTCCAATGCCCTTGGCCTACCCTGGAGGTTACCTGCAAATAGTTTTGGGATACACCGGAGCTTTTTCATCTCTTTCTGCTGAAGATTGATCTCATATCATGGAAGCATGTAGGCATGATGAGTTAGTTAACTAGTTAGTCAACTACAATTGGCTCTGACTGATAATGATTTACCCCTTTGAGGTAGCTAAAGGCCTGGTTTTTCATGGAAGCCCTTGGCTAATTAATATGGAAGATGAGGTTTTTGTTGGTATGGTTGCTGTTTGTAGCAAGAAAGGGTGTGGTATGACTCTTGTTGCTACAACAATGCAAGCATACACTTTCTAAGGTCAACAGCCTGTTCATCCACCTCTATTTATTCCTCATTACCCTGCTCTTTCTCACTTTCCTTTCAAGCTCCTACACCTTTTAAAAACAGTCTTATTTGTCCACCCCTTTATTTACTGATTCTGCTACACTTGTGTAAGTTGAGAAAAGAAGGTTTCTGTGAATAATAAATAAGAAAAGAAGGTTTCTGTGGATAAAAAATATTTGCTGAATGAATGAATCGAATTGCTCAACAAATACTTCCCTGGATGGCTCTGATACCAGGACAAGGGCAGTTTTGGTGGGAAGTGAGGGTGGTGGGAATTGGAATAGAATGAATCACAGTTGCTTTTTTTAATTATCTTGTTGTTAGCTGCTGTCGAGCTGGCCCCTGACTAATGGCAACCACGTGCAAAACAAGATTTCAGACTACTGTGATCCATAGCATTTTCTTTGGCTGATTTTCAGGAGTAGATCTCCAGGCTTTGCTTCTTAGACTATCTTAATTTATAATATATTTATGTAAACTCTGATGAAACTTGTTTTGTACTGTGGTAGTCACCTAGTCTGGTGTCAATTTGAGGATTAAGAGTGTAGGGGTGGAGTCTAGCCTAACAATCTGGAGAGAGCCAATGAGACCTCTCTGTGGGCATGGTCTTCTCTGAGAATTATGGGGAATCCGATGGTATTTTCTCCTGGGAGGTGAGAGACTCATGACTCAGTCCCTTGGAGAAACTCTATTGACAAGACACAAGGCTGACTGACTCCCTGTGAGACATCCCTGAGGAGAAGCCTCATGGGCTTATCCTGATGGAACAAGACCTCTGAAGCTGAAAAAAACAAGTAGAGACTCCTGTCAGTGCTAAGATGTTTGAGAAACCACAGAGAGGTTCCTGCCAGTACTGAGATGCTTCTACCACTACTGGATACACAAAACTCGGGACTCACTGGTCTGTGATTTTCCTGATACCATTGCATGTGTCTTGTGAATCTGAAGACTTTATAGACTGGTATCAGATATATGGGCTAATATTAGAATTGAGGGCTAGGGCTGGACTGGGTTGGAATGCTTTCTCAATGCCCCATTCCTCTGGTAAATAAATGTCTCCCTTATATACATATGTGTTTATGAATTTGTTTCTCTAGTCTACCCAGACTAACACTAGTACGATAAAAATACAAAAACCACCAATGACCAACCGAAGTCTCTTATATGAAATGTGAGGATTCTGCCACTGAACACCCCCCCTACACACACACACATACATTGTTCCCCATTAATTACTTTACTTCCAGGTAATTCTCTATCTAAATACAGTTTCATGACTTCTGCAAGACTTCAGTTTTCACCAAACCATTCTGAGCATTTCTTGAAAATTTCCTTATCAACTGTGTTTGATATAATCTGGTAGAATTTAGCTAATTGTTTTTATAGCTACAGCACAAAGCTGTCTTCTTTGCTAGTGAACACTGAATTACTTTGGTCTTTCGTTCTATGTCCCTGGACAAAAATGGATGTTGATAATACATCATATTTTCATTTCCTGGATTTATTATGACTGTAGAGGGAGCTTATTTTCCGGTCTCTTGCTGGGAATTTCCTCAAATAATGTACCAAATAATGTGAAGCACAGATTGTGGTTAAGTAAACAGTAAGGAAAATATATAGAAGGTTTCTAAATCATGAGACTCGATTTCCAGTAAAGACAGAGACATGAAGGTACAAACCCACTAAACATTATGATTACAATTCTTAAAAAAGAGAAAATTCATGCAAAAGTGATTTATTTCACTTTTTATGACATTTAAAATAATACACTTGCTTATTTCCCATGCAAATGGCAGCAATACAATATGGTTGCTTATGTTAGATGCTGTTGAAGTCAATTCTGATTCACACAGACCCCATATGACAGAGTGGAATTAACTGTCCCATAGAGTTTTCTGGATTGTCATTTTTTCTTTTATTTTATTTTTAATTTTTTTCTGGATTGTCATCTTTATGAGAGCATGTCACTAGGTCTTTCTCCCAGGATGCTTAATCGTTTCTCCTCCTGGGATCTTGAAAAGTATATTACCCCCAAACCAAACCTATTACTGCCAAGTTGATTTTAACTTATATCAACCCTATAGGATGAAGAAGAATTTCCCTATACAGCAGTGGTTCTCCACCTTCCTCCTAATGCCATAACCCTTTAACACAGTTCATGTTGTGGTGATTGCCCCCCCCCCACCCCAACCATAAAATTATTTTTGTTGCTATTTCATCACAGTCATTTTGTTACTGTGATGAATTGGGAGAACCCTGTGAAAGGGTCATTTGAACCCCAAATGGATCTCCACCCACAGTTTGAGAACCGCTGCAGTAGGGTTTCTGAGGCTATAAATCTTTATGGAAGCTGACCACCTTTTCTTTAGTCCATGGAGCAGCTGCTGGCTTTGAACCACGAGTCTTCCAGGTGGCAGTCTAATGTACAATCTATTGTGCTGTTTGCTATAGTAAACTTATCCTTTCTATCAGTCCATGTGCTCAAACGATGATCTACTAGTCCACCGAGTCAGTGCAATTTTTTGGCCAGAGGGCAAACTTAGTTCCTGAACAGAGCTCCTGCTCAGATAATTCTTTCCACAAGTGTTTCCTCCTCTCCATTCATGTCTTAACTTCAAAAGGCATGTCTTCAAAAAGACCTTCCCTGGACATCCTAACTCATGCAACTACTCTCTGTCTTGTTCCATCTGTGTTTAGGGATGGTACTGTCCCCTCATTGACATCATCATTATACCTTTGTTGCATTCCTTATCTGTCTTCTTGCAATAGCCCTGGCCTCTAGGTCAATGCTTGGCACAAAGAAGGCTAAAATGGGCTCTAGAATGAGAAGTTGGCAGATCACACATCCCTGCAGACAAAGATATCTAAAGGTGTTAGTGGTGCATGTGGGTGAAGCAAGGGAAAGTCCAGCAATGATGATGGTAGGGCTCAAACCCAGATTTCTGTGTTTGCAATAGTTATGCTGGCCTGTCTTAGCCTCCTAGTGCTTCTGTCATAGAAAAACCAGGCATGGGTGGCTTTAAAAAGAAGCAATATATTTTCTGTACTCTAGAAGTCTAAGTCAGGGGCTTGACCTTGTTGAGCCTTTATTTTTCAGCAGACCACTGCTATTCCTTGGTTCCTTGGAGTTACCTGACTTGTCGACAATCCTTACAGGGCATCTGTCTTCTTAATATGTAGCTCTGTATCTAATTTGCAAATTTTGGGGGGCATCGCTGGCCTCTGGTGAGTAGGAGGCCCAGTCTTGCTCCTGGAGAGCTGCTGCTGGATTTGAACCACCAACCCAGTGGGCTGCAGTTATGCACACAACCACTATGCCACCAGGGCTCAGTCCCTAATTTGCAATTTTTATAATTCACATGTGATTAGGTTTAGGATTCATCCTATCCTGATAAGGCCTCAACTGATTAACTATGCTACATTAAGTAACTTGATGATCAGTGATAGCAATAGATTACATTCAGTTAGGTATAAGGTATTTGCCTTACATTATATATACCCATATAAAGATTAGGGATGTGATACATGTTTGGGGGTGGGAGACACAATACAATCCATAACCCACTCTCAAATTGTGTGATTGTCCTTCTTCTGGTTGCTGGCCAGGAAATCCACTTCTCCAGTGTTGTGGCTTTCTAGTCTACAGTAGATTGAATAGGAAATATGAGACAGCATGACAGACATGAACAGTGCAGGCTTGCTGCCTGAGATATGGCAAGAAGTTAGAAAATAAAGAAGCAATCTATTCTCAAAGAGGCATGGCCGAGAAGGATCACCATTAATACTCATGTGAGTTGTCTCTGTCTTAGGAGTATTACTCTGATGTGTGTTCTCATCAGACCTGAAACCTTTATGCAGTGATTCTCAACCTGTGGGTTGTGACCCCTTTGGAGGTTGAATGACAACCTGTGGGTTGCAACCCCTTTAGTGTTCGGATGACCCTTTCACAGGGGTTTCCTAAGAACAACAGAAAGCACCTATCTCTGGTGTTTGGGGGTCACCACAACAGGAGAAGCTGTATTAAAGGGTCACAGCATTAGGAAGGTTGAGAGCCACTCCCTTAGTGGGAGCTATCTGCATCAGAATAAATGATGCTTACTATAGCCTATTTATAAAAGTAAGAAAAGATAAACCTTACTTTATTGACTGCAAGATACAAGTCCTCGCCATCCCATTTTCCGTCTTTGAACCTAGATGCAACTGCCATTTGTGGCACGGTTTTCAGGTGTGAACACACTCAGACTGGGTTGTAACTAATGGTATTGTCATTCCTACCACTGCCACGAGTCATAGGTGTGCATTGTATGGCTGAGATGCACTGTCAATTTCCATAGGTCTTCTGAAGTACACACTATCGTTTAGGATCTGAAGCTATAGAAAGAGTCATGAGGAATGGCTTTGTTACTAATGTTCATCACCAGAAGAGAAATAGCTACTAATCCCACACTACATGCAGAACAGAGACTAAGTGCCTTATGGAACCACAATGGAAGCTGCTTATGAGTAGCTGAAATTGCATGGCACTCACAAAGACAATGCGCTGGAGGAAAGAATGCTGAAAATCAAGATATATGGAAACATTTAATCAATGCAGACATCAGCTTTTACAACCCTGAGACCAGAAGAACTAGAGGGTTCCTGGCTACTGCTACCAAATGCTCTGAAAAGGTTCACATTAGAAAGTCCTGCATAGAGTGGAAAAAACACGTGAAACAAACTCCCCTAAATAAAAAACAGAAAGACTAAGATTACTTGTTAGAGACCCCTGGAACTCCTACAACTATGGCCCTTTGTCAACCTTTGGGTCTAGAACTGAGCTCACTCTCCTGTTAGAATAATCAACCATTTCTGATAAAAAGAACAGTATTTACATAACAAAATTCAGAAGGCTTAGGAAAGGAGAAACAGAAACAAGAAACACCTGGCAAGGAGTGAAATAAGTGAGGGTGCATTGAAGGGACTGCAATGCATGAGTTGAAACCAAATGTGTATGAAGTACTGAATATAGAGCTGATGATCCTCTCTGCTAAACCTTCCCCTAATTCACAATAAATAGTTTTTTTTTTACAAAAGCAAAAATAAACTGCAAAACACTTTGCTGTTGAGGAATGCTGAAAGGGGTAGCTTATAGTATCCAAGGCCTACAACAGACACTAGTGAAAATGCTAAATCTTTGGGGAAAGAGGAGACATTTCAAAAAGATGAGAAGTTGCTATGACCAATTCAGGTAGTGATATCATCATGAAGCTGGATATCAACTTGTCAGAAACTTACTGCTGATTTTGAACAAAAGCTGCTGCTAGGCTTCAAGCTATATATAGCGCCAAGCTATATATAATTTAGTAGAGGAAAAATAAGAGTTGAGGTCAAGTAGGAAATTCTAACAAAGCCCAGTTTTCTTCAATATAATGCAAAATGATACTGTCAATACTAAAACTCGGAATGAATTCCTTCCACAAGTACAAATTAAAAATTTGAATGCATGAAAAAATAGTCAATTAAATTAACTGGCAGAACATAGAATAGAGCTTGACGTGGAACAATTTGGATATTTTTAATATTATATGTGATTATTTGAAAACTTCGAAAAATTTCTGAGATGGAGGTTTCCAATGGAGTCTTCATGAATAAAGAAAAGTAGATCTATAAATAGGTCTAAATCAAGGTTTGGAGATAACTTGCTTGCCAAGATTAACAGATTTTATCAAAGAACACTGTCAGGTTTGAGTCACCTCTTAGGTGCTGAGATGACCAGTTCCACACAGATTTCAGCACCTTCACACAAGTGCCACCTGACAGTGCTTCATCACATGCCATCTCTTTTCCTTCCTGCTTCCTTCCCTGAAGTTTCGGTTATCACACAGCAGGAACCACTCAGCGGAATCCACTTGATGGTTAGGCAGCTGCAACTGGAAGTTATGTGTGCACTCTCCTTTGCGATGTATTGTATTCATAAACTCTTAGTGAAGACTGTTTGCAGCAGAGCACAGACCAGGCACTATACTAATGGCCTGGTCAACAGGTACCTATTATTCTCACCGACTAAACAGGACTGAATGATTAGAGCAGTAAATCCCCTCATCAGTTAAGTTTGTCAAGGCTAGGAGCCCACTCAAGTGTAATGTATGTCACACCCAAGCATTTCCTGTTTCATGCATAGAGGAGTGTCAAAGTCCCTAGCGGGAGTATACTAGCAAGCAGTCATGTTGAAATGCCAAACACAATGTATAGAGAATAAATAGGGAAAGAGGGTAAGAAAAGAAAAATAAAATGGGTAATACAAGGTAAAAGAGGTAATAAAACTGTAGGGTCTACTGTGGACAAGGGTCTTTAATCATTGTCCCTATTCAGCCATCTGATGACCAGCTATTCTGATGACACCAACTTTCTGGTGTCAGAGCACAGCCTATCCCTTTTTACCCCATTAAGATAGCTTAAGAGCCTTCTGGGTTTATTTTCTGAGGACAATCATCTTCTCCCTCAGGAATATTTTATTTGTGTCCCTTAGGAGTTATGGAGAGATGAGGGAAAGGTATAGTCTAGCACATCTCTGTACCCAACATCCATCCTTAACCTTATTAGGTTGAAAACAAAAGGATAAAGTCTCTCTCCTTTGCATCCTGGGAAGAAAGTTAGGAGCTATATCCAATAAGGTTTCTGGGAAATCAAGTGCAAGTAACCTATAGTAGGCGCCAAGTCATTAACAAAGCAAAAGTCTTCTGTCCCTGATTTAACCCCCACCCCCACCACTACCACCTCTATATTTCTTCCCTACAGCCTTACATCAGTTCCCAATACATTTTCTGTGCAAAAGCCTTTGGTCAATCTTAGTCTAAGCTGTGTAGTTACCTGCCAATTCTCTAATTTCATTATCCCCATACTCTCTTTATACATCTATCCCCCACCCAACTAGTCTGACAGCATTTCTTCTTGTTGAAAATTAAATAGATATGTGTGCGTGTTATGGAGCACTCTTATTTTAACCTCAAAGAGGAGAGAGATCATATTACTGAGCTGTAAGTAGAAATGAAATCCTGATCCATGTGATGACATAGATGAGCCTTGAAACATTATACAGAATGAAATAAGTCATCTACAAAAGGATAAATACTGCATGATCCCACTTGTCTGAAATGTGAAAAAAAAGGCAAATGTGTAAAGATCAAAGTATTTTCAAAGCTCCCAGAAGCAGCAGGGAGGGAAAAAGAAGGAGTCATTATTTAGGAAGCAATGCATATCTGTTAATGGTGATGAAACTTTGGCAATGAATGTGGGTGATGGATGTGCAACACAATTAATGTAACTGATGTCACAGAATTGGACATGCAAAAAATATTGAGTTAGAAAATGTTAAGCTTTAAAGAGAGGTGATAGGAAGGGCAAAGAAGAACCCACTGCAGATTTAGAGATGAGGTCTTGCTTGGCACTGAGCTTCCTTAAATTCAGAAGCCTTCATGTGCATGTCTAGACTTCCAGAACAAGGGGCCATTCAAAGAAAAAGGTAGATCCTGAGAGAGATCTGGGAAAAGTTCCAAAGAAATCTGAAAAGGTAACTCAGGAGGAAAACTAAAGCCCATATCATGGACATTGAGTTGATGCTGACCCATAGGGACCCTTTAAGACAGAGATGAATTGCCCCTGTGGGTTTTCAGGGCTACAAATTTTTATGGAGTAAAAAGCCTCATGACTCTCTCAGGTAGAAAAACAGTGATCCCTGCTCCTCCCTCCCCCTACCCCAAATAATTCACTTCAGAGGACAGCACTGAAGCTATAGCTCAGGGAGAAGGGCACATCTGATCAGTGCACACAGGAGCAAACAAAGAGGGAAGGAGAGAGAGTGGAATGCATCCTGACCCACCAAGCTCCAAGGACAATATTCCTGCTCAGAGCACCCAATGCATAGAAAGGACCATAGTACTGACTCCACCACGATATGAAACATCCCTCGCTGAACCATTGTACTTAGGTGGACAAAAAAAGGAGACACAAGACCCGATCATAATGGGGCAAAACACTAAGGACATGCAACAAAGCAGCAAGGGGATCAAAGAAACGAAGTCCTGGAGAATACCAAAAATAGACTTTGGGGTCAGAGCATGGCACCCCATCAGACTTGACTAGAAAACACTCGTAAAGGTCAACAAACTGACATGGAACTATTTATAGGATTTTCCTTTTTTTTTTGTTTTAATCAAGATTTTATTGGGGGCGCTCACAACATTTAATACATCATTCATATTAAGCATATTTGTACACATGCTGCCACATTCATCTACATTATCTACTTGAACTCCTACAGCATAAGTTCCTGTTCCACTCTTTCCTCTAGTTCTTTATTTTGTTTAATTCCAACTCCCCATATCTCCCCTTCCTCTTCTCCTCCCGCATGAACTTCCAATAACTTACAAATAGTTATTACCTCTTCATATCTTACACTGTCTAATGTGTCACTTCACTCACACACCCCTCCCCATTGTAGGGTTTTCCTTTTTTGTCATTGATTTTGTTGTTGATATTGTTGTTATTTGGGGGTTTGGGGTTTTTTTATATCTTCCTTTGTTATTTCATCTGGATTTGTCTTTGTTTTTGCACTTATTGTTGTCTCTGCAGGTCTATCTAGATAAGATAGGTGGATAAACAATTCTGAAGAGAATACAATGGGAACAATGGTTCTTGGGAGAACACGAGAGAGGGAAAGGTGGGAGAAAGCATGGGGGATGTCAACCAACTCAGGGACCAGGGAATAATAAGTGATCTAAAATCGATAGCAAGAAGGTCATAGGATGCCTGGTGGGGCTTAATCAAGGGCAACATAACCGAGAGGAATTACTGAAACCCAATTGAAGGCTGAACATGATAGTGGAACAAGAGGAGAGTGAAAGAAAATAGAAGAAAGAAGTAGCAGTCAAAGGACACTTATAGACATCTAAATGCAGGTATATACATATGTAAGTATATTTTTATATATAATGATAGGGAAATAGATCTATGTACTTATATTTATATGTTAAGTATTAAGGTGGCCAATGAACATTGTACTCCCTCAATGCAAGATCACTTTGTTCTAATAATCCTGCATTCTGTGATGCTCACCTTCCCAACATGATCTCTAAAGACAAAATGGGTACATTAGCAAATGTAGTGAAAAAATTTTATGGTGCTTGGCTATCAAAAGATATAGCATCTGGGGTCTTAAAGGTTTGAAGATAAACAAGTGGACATATTGCTTAGAAGTAGCAAAGTCCACATGGAAGAAGCACACCACCAGCCTGTGTGATTGTGAGGGGTTGATGGGATCGGCATCAAAGACCCAGAATAGAAAATCATGTTTATGAAGGTGAACAAGTGGCCATCTAGTGCAGAAGCAGCAAAGCCCACATGGAAGAAGCACACCAACCTGTGTGATCACAAGGAGTTGAAGGGAGCAGATATCAAATATCAAAGAACAAGAATCAAATCAATAAGAATGAGGGAGAGAGCAGAGTGGGGACCCAAGGCCCAATTGTGGGCAACTGGACACCCCTTACAGGGGAGTCATGGGAGGAGAAAGGCCAGTCAAGGTGCAGTGAGGTAGCGATGAAGCATATAACTTTCCTCTAGTTCCTGAAGGCTTCCTACCCCAACTATCATGGTCCCAACTCTACCTTACAAATCCAGCTAGACTGGAGGAGGTACACTGGCAGAGATGGGAACTGGAAATATAGGGAATGCAGGGTGGATGAACCCCTCTGGGCCAGTGGTGAGAGTGGAGTTACCAGATGGGTGGAGGGAAGGTGGGATGGAGAAAGGGAGCCAACTACGAGGATCTAGAAATTGCCTCCTATCTGGAGGACGGACATCGGGAGGAGTGGGCAAGGGGAAATATCAGGCAGTATAAGATATGACAAAACAATAATAATTTATAAAGTAATGAGGACTGGGGGGAGAGGGGAACAAGGACAGGAGGGGAAGGATGAAAAGCTGATCTCAAGGCCCCAAGTGGAAAAGCAGATATTTGGAGAATGTTAACAAAAGCAGGCATGTGAAGGCACTTGGCATGGTATATGTAACCATGCATTGTGAAAAATGATGTACGAGCCCCGATAAAATGATTTTACAAAATCACGTATATGTAAATGAGGGAGCATGGAGCACAGAGTGGAGACCTCAAACCCATCTGTTGAAAATTGGACATTCCCTTACAGAAGGGTCACAAGGAAGAGATTAGTTAGTCATGGCACAGTATAGCATGGATGAAACAATGAAACATTCAAATTTCTTCTAGTTCTTTAACGCTTCCCACCTCCCATCATGACCTCAATTCTACATTACAAATCTAGCTAGAGCAGAGCAAGTACTCTGTTACAGATCAGAGCTTGAAACACAGGGAATCTAGGACAGGTAAACCCCTCAGGACCAATAATGAGAATAGAGATACCAGGAGGATAAGGGAAAGGTCAGAGGGAGTGGGGTTAGGGGGAACCAATCACAATGATCCCTTCCTATGGAGATGGGCAACAGAAAAATGGGTGAAGGGAGACAGCAATTGGTGTAAGACATGGGAGGGGGGAATTACAGATTATCAAGGGTTCATGAAAGAGAGAGGGGGAAGGAAGGGAAATTAAGAGCTGATATCAAGGGTTCAAGTAGAAAGAAAACTGTTTTGAAAATGATGATGGCAACATATGTACAAATGT